>OENM01000759.1:8995-60161 GCA_900239745.1 Rotaria magnacalcarata
TTTATTAGCAACAATTTCAGCCCATTCATTATCTTTCAGATTCAATGATAACTGATTGAATAATGATTCTGCTTCACCTGATTCTTTGATATTAGCTTCATATTTTGTTTGATTTTCATGTACAATGTATTTTACTTTCACGTTGCATTGTTGTTGATTATCAAATATTTCACCTATTTGATAGAATAATTCATAAGGTTTTTTCAAATCATCTCGGCTTCTTATAGGTAAATATAGAGAAAGTAAAGTTTCATAAAAATTTTCCTTATCTGTTTCTCGATTGAAATATGGATATCGAATAATAGCCTTACGATTACAACGCTTTTTAATCGCAAAATTGAGTGTTTGTAATCGTTTAATTGGTGTTTTAGGATTTTTAACATTTTTATTTATTGATACTATTTCATATTCGGATGCAAAATCTGCCATACAAATATCGTATTCAGGATCGTTTGGTCTATCAAAATATTTGTCAGCTAAATTAGACATATAAATATTTTGATCATNTTTAATGCTTTTAGAAATCATCATTTAACTCAAAATGCAGATTTAATTTGTCTAACAGAGACTTGGTTAAGTTATAAAAATCTAATCAATAAATTCGACATGAATGGATATCACTTGATTCATAAGTCAAGATCATCTTCATTTTCAAATGATCATCTACTTCATTGTCAAAAATGTGGTGGTATTGCAGTATATTATCGAGATAGTATTTGTGTTCAAGAAATTGATTCACGTGAACATTTAAATCTCGAGCATATAACTTTCGAACTTCTGGAAAAAAAAATATTATAGTAAACTGTTATCGATCGCCACAACAAAATAAAACTGAATTTCTAACTAATCTTGATCAGCATCTAAAGGAAATTGGAATCGAAAGGAAAATCATACTAATAGGTAATTTAAATGAAAATAGTCTCAGTGAGAAATCAAAATCTATTGAAACAAAGTTAAATAGTTTAGGTTTTATAAACATATATAAAAATTTGGCTACTATTAATAGTTTAACTAGTCTTGATTGTTTCTATTGTAATTTTAAATTAACCAGAGATCACCATAAAGGCATAGGAGCAACGTATTATAGTTTTCATGATACATTAATTTTCTCAATTAATACTGAATATCAAACAAAAGATCTAAATACAGAATTTGAATATAATGATGAAGAAAATATGGAATTAGATAATACGATTGCAACACCTGTACCAATGGTGAAAATATCTAAAACAACATCTAAGCGAAAAAATGATTCAGAACATACTAGTACAAGTAAAATTCTTAAAACAACAACTATTTGTCCAACGAATTCTAGAAATGAGGATATTATGATAGAAAAACAAAGAAATTTTCTTAAAAGTATAAAGTATATTATTGAAAAGAGTATTTTAGAAAAAGGCTCACATGCAATAACATTAACAGAGCAACTTGCTTTGATTGGATTAAAGAAAGTTAAGATATTAGGAGATGGTAGTTGTTTTTTTCGAGCGATTTCACATCAACTAAATAGAAACCAGAATGATCATCTACTACTTCCATCTGAAGTAATTAATCATCTTATAAAAAAAAAAGATTTTTTCCTATCATTCCTTGATGAGACCTATTTAACATTTGATAAATATATTGAAGAAATGAGCAAATCTGTAACTTATGTTGATCATCTAGGCGTTACAGCTACAGCTACTGCAGTTCTTATAAAGAAAAATATAATTATCCATGAGTTAGGTAAAAAGCCTATACTAGTTCCAGGATCAGATTTTGTTGAGGATCAAGTACATTTATGTTATTATCCTAATATACACTACGATAGTATTGTTTCTATTGATAATAATTTTGCATTTCTTTCTTTTGAAGACGTTATAATTACATCCTAATTCTTTTCTTATTTTTCTTTTTATTTATTTATTTTTGATTTATGTATACTATTATCTATCTATCTTCTAAAAAATACTAATTCATAATCTTTTTAACTATTTGCTTTTAATAATTTTTTTTATCATGATTTAGCTTTTTTTCTTACTATTATATCTCTTTTCTCTTATTACTTTATTTCTTTTTCATACTTTAGTAACATCAATATTATTTTATTTGATTACTCAAGTTTTATTTATTCGCAAAAAGATCCAGCAGAACTAATCAGAAAAAAGTAAGTATTTTGTTACGATTGAATTCTTTAAACTAATCCTGTCATTCAATTTTTACTTACTTTTAAATAGAAATAATCATTTTAATAATAACCACGATGAATGATTATGTGTAACAATAATTACCACGATAAATGATTATGTCTATCAATAATTTCTGTAAGTTAAAAAAAATGCTATATTTATTTATTTTAGTATTGAGTTTTCAAAGTAAAGTTTTTTTTGTCTTACAGGTTTCCTCAAAATATAATTAACCCTATCACCAACTTCATTTAACACAAAAAAATTAAAGTAAAATAAAAACTTGATATTTCATTCCATTGTATTAATCATGATAATTCTAGCATAAAATGGTCCAATGAATTAGAAAAAAAAATCATACCGTGTTAGAAAATACATTGCTTAAATCTTGCATTAAGATATCTATTTGTAAAACATTGCATTCATTGATTTGATAATTCTATGGAAAAGTATATGATTCCTAAAGTACAATTTTTATCGTCTATGTAAATATTTTAATTATTAAACTAACTGTTGTAATGTAAATAAAAATATTAATATCAAGATTTCAATCGTTGGTTTTCAATCAATGGCTTCAAAAACAAAATTTCTCTAAATATATGTAGATACAAAAAAAAATGAATGAATGTAAATCATAGCTATTGTAATTAGAATAAAACTACGTTATGTTACAGTAAATCATGTAATCATTTTTCTATAACATAAACGCATAGAGTGGTATGCAACAATAAATCTTCTAAATAATTTCTTTTTTTTAAATAAATCTAATATATAAAAACAATCCTAGGAGTAATTACTTTAACCCCTTTAAAGACTGTTACAATGCTGAATAAAGTATATTGCATAACGAACACATGCATTTCTTGTTATACCTGGAATGTAATTTCGTTTTTTAATTGAGCATTCTGAAAACAAAAAACGATGTACTCATCTTATTATTTCTATCAATTAAATATTATCATATGCTTTAAGATAGTTTTGAAGGTATTAAGAAAATATTTAAAGAGAAAAAAATAAAATTGCAGAATGATGTATTATTCCTCTTAAACATTTATTTTATTTATTATTAATAAAGGGATACAAATCAAGAAAAGCCTTTTGAACTTCAAATGAATCTGCATTAAAGTAGAAGTCATTAAAACCATAATCAATTGTCTTTGATGCGGATACTACAGGTTTCTGTGCCATTAAATCGTCGTAATCCATAGGGCAAAGCCATGTAAATCCACGAAAATAGTACTTGAAACAACGGTCAATGTAAAGGTCCACATCGTAAATATTGCGGGTTAATTTATAATTAATAAAAGTACGTGTAGCAATTGCTTGATAAAAACCAAGAGTCTAATTAAAAAAACATTCAAGATTAATTGCAACAAATCGATTAAAAAATAAAGACTATTAACAAAAAACAATATACTAGTAAAACTAAATTTTATTATATAAAAATTTATATTTTTTTCGTTTCGATTTTTTAAACATAGGGAACATAATAAGCTACTTGGTATAATTGATCATATCTGAAGAAAACAAAAACTCACTGATATCAATTTAAATCCATTGTATCCAACTTGAACAAAATCAATATCAAAAGTATTCAATACAAACGAACTGTTAGAATTTGGACGACCATAAATAAATTGCACCTGAATTTTTTGATGATGTTCAAAACATAAAACGTATTCGAACACTTTGCCATAGAAATTTTTTTCTTCTCTAATATAAGTTTGGCATCTTCTTTGAAATCTATCAACTTGAGAAACAAAATCTAGCCACGATCCACCAATCCAAAAAAAATCAAGATCTTGATTCGTAGAATCAAAAGCATTAATTAATAATGACGTTAGGACAACACCACCTAAAAGATATAATGATCTTAAAAATTACATGAACAATTTTTAACAATTACCGGCTAATACAAAGCACGAAAAGTTAATCCATTTTTTTATTAAATGGAAACAAAATCTTTTATTTAAATTCATCTCAAAATCATAAATGTTTTCGATAATAATAGGATCTTCACCAAAAGAACCAATTCGTAACATACGAAATAATCTTTTTTCTAAGACATTTAATGGTCTATATTTGTACATAAATGAAAAATCAAAAAAAGAAAATACGGGTGATAGGTAAGCATTAAAATGTGTTCCATATGCATGCAATCGTACGAATGTCCGAAAAGAATTTGTCTTGCAATGTTTCGTCATTTTGCTTAAATTTGATGGCAAGAAAGCAAGATAGTAAAACCGAGCATATCGACGACCAGATGATTTTTCTACGAAATAATTAAGTGACACTGAATAAAAAAATTGTCTTGGTATAAAAGATGATATTGAGCATTTCTCATGCCTGTAACTATAAAAGAGTTCAATGAATAAAAAAAAGCATTATGTGGTTTTTTTAAAATAAGATACAAAAACAAAAAATCATTCACATTAATTTTTTATCGTGATATAATTCACTCGCAAAAAAGTGATATACCAACATAAATTATTATTTTAGGTTTCTTTTATTGAAAAAAAAACCGGCAACCTACGTTCCAAGAGATTGCCAAAATTTTCCCTCGCAAGATAAGGCAAGGCTTGTAATACATTCAGCAAATGATAATGCATCGGCACCTTTTAAATGTAAATCTATATGATCAAGAATTAAAATTGGTAAATTACGTAAAAAAGAATGTTGTTCATAATAAACAGATTTCTTCTTAAAAATTTTCTTTTCTTGAAACACTAATTTTGTTTTCAATTTATATCACTAATCTTTTAATCTAAAAAAAAAGAATTATTACAAGATAAACAAGATATGCTTTTCTCTTTAATAAAAATTTAGATTAATAAAGCTAATAATCCTTGTTTGAATAGTGGATTCAATGGTGTCTTTATTGGTACTTGCTTCTAGTGACCAAAGAAAAATAAATAATAATAAAATAATATAATGTTTAAACTTACTTTAATTTTATATTACATGTATGCATGAAAACGATCAATGAGTTCGTTTGTTAATCAACTCTAACATTTTATCAAAGTAGAGATGATTTTTAACAATTTCATATCAATTATTTTCAAATTTATCATCAAATATTAACTCATCGTTTTGTAAAATTCTTGGCTTGGATAATCATTAAATGTAACTACAATAAATCAGAACTACATATACGTTATATATCTTAAATGATTTTACATAGTAGAATCCAAAACATACAAACAACATCGATTATTATTAAGTATAATAATTGCATCCGATTTCTTTGGAAACGATGTTTTTTAATACGATATTCTAAAATGAAAACAATTCTAGAATAATCCTTCAATCATTCAGTATCACATGTCTAGACGTATATGACAAGCGACAGAACTAATCAGATTCTATCGATTCTTTTTCGTATATAAATATCTCATTTGTCAATAAAATTCCTATCAAAACGTCCTTTATTTTGCGTCAATATCAAGTAAATTATAAGTATAAATTGAAAAAAAAAATTTTCAGTTTTAGAATAGATTATTATCATTGAATATATTAATAACCATTCAAGAATGTCTATGGTATGTTAAACATAATATGGCGATAATTAAATCTTCTATTAATATGCTTTAGGAAACCAATAATGAATTTATATCGAGTAGCTCAACGATTGTAGCAATTGCAACAGCGAATGTTCTAAGCGAAACAGCGAATGTGACAAATGAAACAACTAATGTGACAGCTGAAACAACGAATATGGCAACTGCAACAGCAAATATACCAGCAAACACAATGCATGTATCAAAAACATATAAGGGAACAATCGTTAAATATATTAATCAACGTCATTTTGGTTTTATAAAATTGTGAGTATGAAAATACTATAATGTAAATAACAGTTTTTAAGAAAAAAACTTCATATAACCTTGATCTACAAGAATAAATTAATCTAAATGATTAAATATAATAAAATACGTCCATTGTTCCATTATTTTTCTGAATTATTAAGCATCTTTTTTTATTGTAGTTCTACTAGAGAAACAACAACACGTAAAGAAATTTTCTTTCATAAATCCAACATAATAAAAAACAATTTTAAACCAGATATAAAAGAAGGTAATAAATGTCATTTTGAAATTAGTCCAGGTAATTATATTTACTTTAACAGATTTTATTTAATTCTTATTTTTAAAAGGAATAAAAGGAGATAATGCTACGAATATAGTCATCAATTATCGTCCAATATCTAAAATTAAAAAAACTAATAATACAACCGATGAAAATAATGCACAAGCAGCATTATTTACCAAGACAATGTAAGGATATATTTAACATCTATTCGTTTTCTACTATTACCTTTTGTAGGTTGGAGTTTTTCCGTGCTGCAGTAACTGCAAACAAATAATGTGATTCATTAACTTTCGAACTAATGAGATATATTTCATTACGAACTGTAAATAAAAAATTAAAGATAATAAAACTTCAAAAACATAACAATGTTGAAATAATACTTACCCCATTTTTCTTCTGTTTGTTCTGTCTTGTAAAAGAAAAATAATCTATGTAATGTTTTGTTTTTCATAAGTAAAACTCTCTCTGGTTAAAATTTTTTAATTATAATCAAAAGTATTTCGTTTTATGAATCACATGTACGTGTTACACAATAATACTAATCGATTAAAATTTATTACATAATTTCCAAAAGAATTTTTAATGTACTTTCAATGTCAATAAGTACTAAATTCTTCATTAAGTTGCAGATCAATCTTCAAATTTTAAAATCATTATTTTAAGAGATAACATACTATTTAACAGTCAATTAAAGTTCTGGTTAAATTATTTTCATTATGTTTATTTCATATCATTTGATTTTACATGTAATTCTTAATGTTAAATGTAATTTCTTGATAACAAAATTTTACTCTTAAACATTAAATAAGTTATTAATAAAATTATAAATCTTTTTTTCTTTCTTACAGTAAGCTCGTGTATTAATTTATTTTAATAATATTTTTCAAAATTATCGATTTTATAAGTTTACTGGTATCTTAACTATAGAGGAAAATAACATTTTATAGTTTTTCATATAACCATTAAATAATAAGACATTTGCCAACAAAACATCTCATTAAAATTAGCGCCGTTTTTCTAATTATCGTTGTAAAACATACGAGCTTATTAATCATTCTATTTATTCGTATTCACTAGCATTGACTTTCTATTGAAAAACCACCGTCAGAGGACATGGATTCGATTATTGGATTTATTACAGATTTAACTGGAGAAAAACGTGGTCCATCTAAACATTATCGTCGATATAATGTTTTAACAGCCGACAATGAGATAATCCAAGGATGGGTATTTTCGTCGGTTGAAATCGATCAAACAACTTCTGGCAATATACTCTTAACAGCTGCAAACAACAATACAAGTGTTCGTTTACAAGGAAAACTTTCAACAGAACCAAGTAAGACCTATATCTATATTTTTGTTTATATTTTAATTGATTGTTTAAAATCATATTTCAAGATGGTGCGAAAACAATTAAAGTGTCTATTAATAGTAAATCAGACAAATGCATCAATTGTACAGAAAGCACTTTCTTACGACCCATCAATGTTTTAACGATAACATCAATTAAAGATGCTGTTTTATCAACTACACCATCACGATTAGAGGCCGTAGTACTGGATGATAATGAAACAATTACATTTACTCAAAATGATAAACAGCGTCGTTATAAAATCTTCATTATTGGTGACAATAGCGGAACAGCACCACTAATCATATACGATGAATTAATTGAATATCTTCAAATAGGTGAAAGTTTTATTTTGACCCAAATAAAATGGAAAAAAATCCACAATCAACTAATTCTTACAACAAGTACAAGTACTATTATCGAAAAAGCTACCAATGTAGGCTATTCCAATTTAATCTTGAAATATAAAAATTATAAAATTAAAATATTTAGGGGGGAAATGTATTTTCGCCAATTACATGGTTTCGCCAATTGTTTGATTTCGCCAATTGTAGTTTCGCCAATTGGTGAATATCCACTAGTACTGTGCCAATGGACGAACATAGTCATACGAAAGTATTTAAATTATTGGCGAATGTCACACCGGTAATTCGCCAATGGAAAATATACAATTGGCGAACTTCACTATTGGCGAAATTACAGTAGGCCATATTTAGGTAGTTATTCCTGATTTAAATGATATGGATGAATCCATGCCATTTAAACAGATCGATATTGAAGAAATAACATGCTGTATTGAAGAAATCGTTCATTCTCAAAAGGACATTGTGTGCACTTCATGTAAGCAAAACTTGATACCGATTACAGGAAAAGAACATCTGCTCAAGTGTCAATATTGCTCTAAATTTATGTTAGCGAAATCAAAAAATACTCAAACAAGCATCGTTATTCAAATCGGTAATATGATTTCTCCTATATATATATAAAACTAATCCAGATTTTTTTGATTTTAATTTTCTGTTTTCCTAAATAGATAATCAAAAAAGTACTTTTTTCGCGAAAACAGATACATTACAAAAATTCTATCAACAACAAAATCCTCAACTGGCAATGACATCTGAAAATATATCTGAATATTATTTAATCAATGGGCCGTGGAAACTAACTTTGAGCCATTTTCGGCATGAACTCATCAGCATTGGGAAATAATCAGACGATTTCGAAAAAACAAATTTCTATCTGTTCGTTGACAATCATCATTTTAATATTATTCTCTTTTCTTATGCTAAATTTACTGTATTGATCGCCATTTCAATACGAAAATGCATCGTTTAATATAATTTATACAAGTTAGCAAAAAACTAGTGTTTCTATTCATTCAAACATATTAAGATTTGTTGTTAATCATAAAACGTATTTTCGAAATTGTTGCTTCGCATCGCATTTCGTATTCGAGTGAAACTTGAATACCATCTAGTTTTTATTTGAGATCGTACGCATCTCATCTCGTCATTTTGTGACTCAATGATCTTCAGAACCGAAAATCGTAAAAAAGTGGTTAAAACGTGAGATCCAAGTATCAATATCGAACTGCTTACATCTGTTTTCGAATCTTCAATCTGAAGTTCCGTTTGCTCACAAATATCGTTCCAAAATGACGAAAACGAAAGAAATTATCAAGAAATAATTAAAGTGACGTCATGAACATATCTTAGCCACTATAGTCTATTCATTGACAGCTGATCTAAGATAGTGAATCATGGAGATAATTAATTGATCAATCGAAATCGGTCTTTAAGAATGAATCGCCAAGTAAGAATAAAGTTTTCTCAGTGATGAATTTCATCATGTCGACATAGAATGCATTCAAGATTTCTCCGAATTGAAGATTTTTCGTGAAGATCCGTATTCCTACCTAGCATCGCATTTCTTATACAAGTGCAACTCGGATACCATCTAGTTTTATTGGTCATTCGTGTGTGCAGTCAAGTGTAGCCATAAAACATGAGTTGATCATGGTCATGTAACTTTTTCGTTTTAGATACTTGAATGTATACATAACGTTCATTGTATGTATCATTGAAATGATCTTACTAACGATGGTCTGTTTTAGATAAATTATAGAAATCTGGTACAAAACCAGTTGGCGATGATTAAATAATGTTTTTAGAACACTGACAATTGTGCATTTTCACAGACCAATTGTTTTTTAGCGAATAATATGACATGATATATACCCTCTTACTGTAACATATATCATTGTTTGACTATTGCATGTTCGTATACTGTCATCGTATGTACATTTATATTGTTTGTGAGTGAAAAGTAAAAAATCGTAACTACACTCTCGCTCCACACTCATATATTCGGTCACGAATTTTAAATAGTTTTTTCAAGGGGAAAAAAGTTGATTGCAATCAAAGCAATCATTGACAATCAATGACAATCATTTCCAATCTTTGACAATCATTGGCAATCTTTGAGAATTTTTGACAACCAATCATAGGCGGCGGAACGTTTTGAATTTAGGGGAGGCTCAAATTTTTTTCAACGAACGATAAAAAGTCGACATTTGGAGAGAAGATAGACTTTTAAAATTCGTTGTCACAACTTTGATCGAAAAAGTTTTCTGTATTGATCCATTTATATGACTGCAGAACAATCGAAAATTCTTTTCCTAGTCAAGAATCACTTAACGCATCCCCAGAGTCCCCACCAATTTTGGATTTTTTAGAAGGGCTTGTCATGAGTTCCCGAGGAGTTAAGAAAAATATGAAAAATTTCTATCGAGACTATCAAAAATCTACGTAAAAATCCGAAAGTCTTCGAAAATTTGTAAAAGATTTCTAAAAACTGAGTGGAGAGTTTCTTAGAAATTCCAAGAAACTTTCTGTTCACTTCTCGAGATTTCTATAGCACTTTCCAGTCATTTTTTAGAAATCCCTTACGAATTTTCAAAGATACTTTCGAATTTCTACATCGGTTTTTGATAGTCTCGATAGAAAGTTTTCAAATTTTTCTTAAATCGTCGAGGATTCACGACAGGGACTGCCTGGGGATTCATTAGGCGATTCTCGACTAGGGACTATACTATAAAAAATTTTATTTCCTTATCAACATATGCATAAAAACATCGTAAACTTTGACTAAAGCAAACATATCATAAGTACAAAACTATTGTTCATACCCAGTAACGTCTTTTTTCTAGTTTTTTGCAATACACTCAGAACAAATGCTCTTCATGTCTAACAGATCTAGTTTTCCCTAATGAATATGAGAAATAAAGGCATGATTAAAACGTTGCTGTGGCATTATTTATCGTAGATGTCTTTATTCCATTTATAACACTGAAGCATCTCTGAGCCGTAGCCGTTGAAGTGAGATTTGTTAACTATAAATGCAATAATTTACAATATTCATGAAACAGATTTCCTAATATATTGTAAGTTAAGTAAATCACGACGAAATCTGTATTCTTTTCAAATATCAGAGCCTCACCAAGCCTCCCCAATTGGTTTTTAGGGGAGGCTTGAGCCTCTCCAAGCCTAATGGCTCCGCCACCTATGCAACCAATAGCAATGATTCAGAATAAAATGCTTTTTTATTCAAGACAATGAAATTGGTTATCATTTAAATAGTTATCAGTATAGAAAGTATTGTATCATCATAATAAATATCATCTTATATTATATACATATATTCTGGTCAATCGCGATGAACAGTAGACAATCGATATATAATCTAAGACGATATTTTTCTTTTCGTCGTATCTCGTGCGTTCGTGTATCCATGTGTTCATGTGACACGAACATTCATCTAGTACGTCATTAAAGATTAGACGCTTTTTTCTTGTGCTGCTCGCCTTTTCAACGGTCGTTCCTCTCGGTTTTTAACACCGGAGGTTACGAGTTCAAGTTTCAAGGCACTTCGCCTTCGAATTTTCTTTACTAAACGAGTGCGATTATGTACTCTAAATCACAAAAAGATTCAATGGGTTCAACAAGAATAAAGATAAACTTAAGGATGATTATGCAACTATTGATAAAAATACAAATCGTAATGCAATCGGCTTACACCATCCTTCATCAACAGTAGCAATTGAAGAATCTCCAGCTTGCACATCCAACAATACTCAACCGGTACAAATGATTAGACTGAATGGCAAATTGTATATTCCGGTTCAACAAGAACATTATTTACAGAAAAAAAAATGTAGACAAACAAGTTCACAACCAAGTCTCTCCAATAAATAAGATGATTCATCGTATAGATAACAAATCACTTTACTCTTCTGATAACGGTACAGCAACACCTGATAACTACCACCATCTTTTGGAAAGGGTCAACTCAACGCCTAAAAGGAGCAGAGAACATTTGAATAAATCAAATGAACAGAAGAAGAAAGCCAGGCATGAAGAGAGATATCATCAGCAACAAATAATTAGTCAATCACCAAAAAGAAATATATCACTTCAAGGAACAGAACCAAAGATGATATCTTCAAATTATCGTAGTACTACGACAACAACGAGCATCAACAAATCGTATAATATACCGATGGATCAATTAAAAAGAGCAGTTGGTTGCAATCTTCCTTGTTTTGTAATTGAATTAGACAATAGTATTGCAAAACGCAATCTTCCTTCTGCTATTATTGCTTGTGATTTAATTAAAGATCACTTCAACAAAATAAATATTGGTATAAACGATTTCTCTGTTGCGATTTTTGTCGGACATCGTTTAAAACTGGGTGTGAATAACATGGAAGATTATTCAAAACTGGTTTGAACTGATAAATGGCCGACTTCAATTAATGGAAAGAAAATCGAATTGTTCAAACCGAAATTTGTTCCGGAATGTTTTTCACTGGTGGTAAGATATGTTCCTCAGGAACTGTCAATTCGAAATGTTGCTGATGAAATAAAACTTTCAATCAAGTCTGCAGAAAATTTCAAACAAATTATGTATTCTTTTAATCGCCCTACAAAGTATATAAGGTTTACAGTATCGGATTTAGCAGAATATGAGGATGCATTAAAATTAGGTCGTTTAAGTATTGCAAATCGTCTTCATCCAATCACAAGATACCTGCCAGCCAACAAACTAACGTTTTGTACCAATTGTTGGCAAATTGGTCATGTGCGTTCGTCATGCAATTCAAGTGCACGTAAATGTCGAGTATGTCTCGAAGTTTTCAATCGTGATCATAACGGAAGATGTTCGGGTAGTCCGCGTTGCGCACAATGCGGACTTGATCATCACTCACTCGATCCTAGCTGTAAATATATTCAAAATTATCGACAAAAACTTAATCAAGAAGTTAAACAAGCAGTTAGAGTAGGTACAATTAATAGAAGAAGGGTGCAACTTCATCGTGATCATTATTCATCTAATACAAGCCCAAACTACGATATTGATTACCCTCCTTTGTCAATTAACAATAACATCATTAATTTAGAAGAAAATAAAACTTGGCCACGCTTAAACCCACAATTAACAACAAACAATAACAACATCCCCTACATGACAATCACATCCATGTTGATGAAGATGAAGCAAGAATTTAAAAAAGAAATGCATTCAATCAAAGAAATGATTTTAGAAAAATTGGATGAAAAAATCAATATTAATTCAAGTAATATCCAGTTACATCAGGTTAGTCTAAGCACTATTAGCACAACAGTCTCAAAAAATTTTCAAAATGTATTGCTTCCATTGGTAAACCTTATTCCAGAGGCAAATTTAGAAATCAAACAACAGATATCTTCTGCTATTCAAAAACTAGAAAAACCGTTTAACATACATGAAGATTATATGAGAAAGCAGTTCAACTATAGTTTTAACAGTACGTACAAGAAACGACAACCAAATTACAACAACAACAACATTGATCCAACAGTACCTTCAAGTAGCGAAATCAATCCAAATCAACGATCATCAGAATCACCATCAAATGATTTGGACACACCAACATTAATAGAAGATTCGGATCGAATGGTAGACGATATTTAGTAATTATGAGAATATCTAGTCTGAATGTCAATGCAATATCCTTTTATCCTCAATCAGTATTGGAAAAGACAGAAAAAGATAAAGAACGACTAAGAAATTGGGGCTTCTCTAAGAAGATTGTAGAAAAAATTTCGGTCTATCTAACAGAATGTTATTCTATGCCCCTAAATTCACTACTACAACATTGGGAACACCTCCACTTAGACGTTAAGAAAGCGGACTCCCTTATGTATGCTCACCCTTTTAAAATCTGTTTATATAATGTAGAAGGATGGAAAAGTCGTAGTTTAGAAGTAATCGGTCTTATTCATTCAGTAGAATCCTCCGTTTGTGTATTCACAGAGGTTGGCGAACAAGGTGACAAGTTCAAAATTCCTGATTATATGACCTTTTATAAAGTCGGGTTTAATCGGTCAGGAGGGGTCTGTATATGTATAGGTAAAAATTTGAAGGTGAGTGAAGTGACAAGTTCGATTTCTAACACAGTCGTACTTGATGTTTATGGACTAAGTGAACCAATTAGAATTTTAGGTATCTATTGGGCCCCAAGTCAGCAGAGGAATCTAAATGATCTATCCAAATTTATCATCAATAACACAATAGTAGCTGGCGATTTTAATGCTGCAACAGCAGATTGGGGCAGCCCGAAGGATGATAACCGTGGAGCCCAACTTAAAAAATGGATAGAAGAAAATAATCTCGTATATATAAAAAATACCTTCAATTCTTCAAAACGGTCAAAAAGAAATATTGATCATCTTTTTACAAATATTAGAGATGTCACAGGAGAAACTAAAGCCTTTGGTACTAGCGATCACTGGCCTATATTGTACTTGTCAAATACAATTAGCTATCATAAACATTTTGTTTTTCCTAAGACAAATTGGACAGAATATGAAATTTTATTATGTATGCTACAGGACTTTTGGATTAGTCTGCAAAAATTAATTTCACTAGATGACTGGTACAGACAATACAGTAACTTTTTAGGAGCAGCAAAAAATCGAGTTACCATTTGGAAAAGCAAGGAAAAATTTAGACCAGCTCTACCTAAGTTCGTCCTGATCAAATTAAAAGAGTTGAGAAAAATAAGAAATAATTACTTTAGAAAAAGAAGATATGATATCGATAATGAAGCTGAGAGAATTTTACTGAGAACTTTAAATAGAGAGGTACAATCAAATATATCAAACTATCGATCAAAACGTTGGTCAAATTTCCTAGAGAAAATCCAAGAAAGTAAAATACAAAATGATGCAGTTTTCTGGTCACATCTAGGGAAGCTATACAAACCCAAATCGCTTCCATTCTCCAAACTAAAGGTGAATAACGATGTTATAGTGGAAAGAGAAGAAATAGCCCAAGAACTATATAAGTATTATACAGATCAATTTCTACCGCCACTCATTGATAAAAATAATACTCACGATACAGAGATAGAGACTGAGTTTCAAGAAATATTAAAAACCTTCTCAAATCCAATGGAATTGGAACAGACTAATGTAAAAGAAATCATTGATGCAATACGATCTCTTAAACCAAAAAAATCAGCAGGTTACGACTCTATATCGAATTTTATGCTCAAGTTACTCCCTCCTGGGTATTTACAATGCCTTTGTAACTGCTTCAACTTATGGTTAAAGGAATGCAGATTTCCAGACTTTTGGAAAGTAGTTAAGGTCATCAGCTTAAACAAACTAAAAGCCGGTATTCCTAAAAGCGATCAAACTCGCCCGATATCTCTATTAGCAACGCATTCAAAAATTTTCGAAAAACTTTTATTAACAAGAATGCGAAATTGGGCCGAATCTAATAGCATTATACCGATAGAACAGTCCGGGTTTAGACCCAAGTGCTTAATTCCAACAAGAGTATTGTCTATATATCAAGAAGTACAAAATAATTTGGCTGCAAATGCACCTACCCTGTCTATATATGTTGATTACCAGAAAGCGTATGACAAAGTCTGGCATACAGCTTTAATAGTAAAACTTAGCCGATTAAATATACCCACACAATTGCTGAAAATATTGTGGTCCTGGTTATCCAGTAGATCGGCATTTGTCGCTTACGGTGACGTTAACACCAATCAGTTTTCAATTTCGATAGGGTTACCACAAGGAAGTAGTTTGAGCCCTTATATTTTTATTATATTTCATTCGGATCTTATACAAAGTACAGGCGTCTTTTCAACCCATATATTTGCGGATGACCTTCACGTGCTAATCAGAGCTCCGATCGAAAAGAAATTGGAACCAATGCTACAATTTTTAGAAAAAGAGGGCACTAAAGTATGTAATGAATTGTTTCAATACGCAAGAAGGTGGAAATAACCAATAAACACATCAAAGTCAGTTTACCAAGTGTTCCACTCGCAGATTAATTTACGCAGCCTTACGATAACAATGAACAATATTCCCTTAGATTATGTGAAAGATTTTAAGTATCTCGGTTATAACTGGACGAACAAACTGTCTGTGCGAAAAACGATAGCTAATTGCCTAGAAAAAGTACAAAAGTCTTACATTAAACTAAAATGGTTGAAGCGAAACAGAAAGATCTCAACCGAAGTTTTATGAGACAATGTTTCTTCACTTATTCATTTCCCTTCTTCGCTTGGCTTTTTTGTCTCTTTCCTTTTCTCCCGTCTTCACAACAAGAGATGTTAAGAAAAAAATTTAGAGTCGAACTGAGGTTAGTTCATAGATGCCCATGGACACGAGCACACGAATTGCACATTTTTACAAAGGAAAAAGAACTAGAACACTACGTTAGAAAGTATATTATAAACAGACTGAAAAACATGCATAAATCGGACTTGTCGTCTTCACTCTTTTTTGAAGATATACACTTTTGGATGGATTTCAAGAAAAAGAAAAATGATGGATTAGGCCATTATTTTCAGCAAAAGAGAGTAAAAGACTTGATAAAGAATCATAAATCACTACTCGGAATATGACTAGATTTTGTTCAAAACAATTGATTAGCCCCCTCCTTTTTTAGTAACTTACCCCCTCTATAGAAAACAAAAAAAAGAAGTCCTAAGGATCTTAGTCGTTGTTATAAAATAAGCTACATCTGAATGAGGTTATAAAGTATTTGCAAATATTGTCTATGTATCTGCTCCCTCCAACTCCCCCTCCTCTATTGTCTACCCTCCTTTTTTCTGTTACTCCCTTTTTTGTCTGCTCCCTTACTGTCCTTCCATACCCTAGCCTATTTTGTAAGCGCTTCAGAGCGTCACAAGTAAACAACGCATAATCAAAAAAAAATGTGACACAATAATTCAGAACGAAAAAATATAAACATCTCTTCCTCTTTTTGTTTTCGTTTCATTTCCATCTTTTCCCACAAACTCACCCGCATACTGTTCATTTTATTAATTCCCCTATTTTTAATATATCTATCCCGAAATATTCACAAATCGATACAGAAACGCTTCCTTCGAATATCATGGGTCTTCGTGATGATACTTTTTAAGATTTAATTCGCCAAATTTCTGGAAAGTAAGTCGCTGAATTGCTTGCTTTTCAAGAATGCAATGGAATTGATTCATTCCTCGAATGCAAAGATGTTACTGCTCTACTCCAACTTAAATCCGATCAATTAAATGATCTAAAAAAACATTCGTGCATTACGTTAACCGATGGGCTACTTCTCATTTGTGAACATAAAGACAATAGATTTAACTAAATTTAAATTTAAAATTTTCGTTTAATTTTAAAGTTTATTATTCCGATTTTTTTTCAAAACGATTGAAATTTAAAGTTAATTTTAAAAGAAAAATTTCGTTTGGTTTAAGTTGATTAGTATTAAATTATTCCAATTACAGATTTCGAAAAGTTATTTTGACTTAACTAAGTTTACTGCGATTTGTAGAGGACGTACGTTTTTGACAACAGAAAGCTTTTCAGTTCTAAAAAATTGGTGAAATTTGTAGAAGACGGATTTTTTTCTGAAGAGAGAGTTCTTGTAAAGAAAATTAGTTCATTTCTTAATGACATGTTTTTTTAATATAGCGTTCATTGCTCTAAAAGATTCGATTGAATACGTAGAACATATAACTTGTTAATGACGAGTATTTATTATCAAGACATAGTTCAGTTGATTTCTAGAAATATGCGGATATGAAGATCAATAATAATCTAGTTCTCTCATGAACAATGAATATATAGTATTACAAAGATGAGCAAGAGCAAAACAAAAAGGGTCTTCGTAAAACAAAAGCTGAGTCAAAGTTAAAATGAGTATTATATAGTTTATTTCTATCCCCAGGTCGAGCAATCCGACAGTAGGCACCTGTTGGAACCCATCCGATCCGACTGGAATCCAACACGATTTTATCGGATCCTGTCAGATCTTACAGAATTATCGTTGGATTCCGGGTCTAGGAATCGATGTCGGATCCTCAGTGTCGGATTCCTATGAATTCCGAGGAAAAACCGTTGGATGTCATCGGAAGTTCATAGGATTCCGACACTGAGGATCCGACATCGATTCCTCGACCCGGAATCCAATAGAATTGTATCTGATTGTAGGATATTTCCAGGTTCCTATCGGATCAGTCGACCTGGGTCTTTCTTTTTCTTTTTGGATCAATTAATGATCATAATGCATATGGTATAGAGTTCCATTTGACTTAGATGCTAATTTTTCAAATTAAAATAGAAATGCATATTGAGTCGTGTTTTTTTTCAATTCTTACTCATGAAATATTAGTGATAAAATACGAGCAAGGGCAAAAAATGGATAGAAATATAAAAAAAAGTTGCGTCAAACGTAAGATCAGTATTATCTAGTTCTATTTCTATTGTTTCTTTCTTGACGAATTTTTAGTCATAATAAACGAGTAAAGATCGTCAAAATGAAAAAAATACGGTTGATATAAAAAATATTCGAATGAAAGTGAACATAGATCTTGACTATACCTTATAGATTGTATGATGAACCTCAGAGAAATAGATCATGATATTGATAGGAGCCTTTTTCTCTACTGAATCTCATAAATTAAATTTTAATTAAAAAAAGACGAGCGCAATAATTAATTTAGCGCACTCTATATATTACAGCTTATTCAATACAAATGACGAAATTTAAAATTTAGCGAATTCTACAAATTGCAGATAGTTACTAGCAAAATTGAAGGTATCAATTTGATTAAAATTGTTCTCAATTAGTGTTTAATAAATAAAAAACGAAAATTTAAAATCTTCGATTTAAGTTTTCAAAAATGAAAACTTGAGGCTTGAAATGTTTTTCGAATTGAAGTTTCAAACTAAGAAAAAGATTTTAATCTAATTTAAAACATTCTAATTTTCGATTTTATGTTTGCAAATGAGAAGATACGAACCGATGGAACGATTGCACTTTTGCCAGGACTTGAATCATCGGTTAATAATCTTGAGGGTGTGGGGTGTGGCTGTGGATGGTTGTGAGTGATATCTGTCGTATCCCACACCGAACCCACACTCACACCCACACTTTGACTCAGATTCAGATGATAGTAGTGGTGAAGAAGATGAAGATACTACTGGAAATTGCATAGACAATGAAGATTCAACTGAGGATGACAAAGATTATGTGTCTGATCATCTTTTCAAAGTTAGTTCGACTACATTTCAAGGAATGCGAGTTTTTGATTCCATTAGTCTTATCATGGCCAAGTCGTACTTTATCGTTAACATTAATGGTGCAAAACATATTTAAATAAACAGACAGCTGCTGGGCCGC
Organism: Rotaria magnacalcarata; assembly: GCA_900239745.1. Lineage (NCBI taxonomy): Eukaryota > Metazoa > Rotifera > Eurotatoria > Philodinida > Philodinidae > Rotaria > Rotaria magnacalcarata. Next base: position 28,343 of record OENM01000759.1, read on the forward strand.
TTTCAACTGATAAGTCTACTTTGTCTTCAGATCGTTTAAAGCGTGTTATGAATAAATGATAAAGTCTACTTACATTCCGGTTCTTCATATTTGAATCTCATCTTTCCTTTTTGAGGGGCTATACTGACTTTAGAAGAATAATTTTAGGTAACACAAGAAATTTTAATTTGCTTTTATATTTCCTGCTGAGAACGTAATAGTAATATATCTAGTTTTCATCATGTATATACTGTGTTTTTCTACGAAAAAATGACGAATAAATTCGTCGTATTCGTATGATGTTTCAAGATACAAACGTATATTGACTAAAAAGGACTCGAATCGATGATTTTTTGATATCAAAGAAGAAAAATAATCATCGGAAATCATTGACAATCATCGGCAATTATTGGCAATCTTTTGGCAATCTTTGGCAATCAAACCAATCTGGGCAATCAAAAATTCAGCTTTTTCCTCCTTGAGTTTTTTTTTTCTAAATTAACATTTTATGTCTGTAAACAGTCGATCGCAGCTTAAAAGATCGAAATAATTATTTCACAGTATATTATCTCATATGGCACGATTAATTCTCTTGTTAGTTACGTTATTAGCGAACAGTGTTATCTTTGATAAAATCCTAAAGTAGGGAACTGAGTGACTTCGCGTACTCATAATTATCAGAGGGTCGCGATTTTCACCATCAGCGATGTGGAAACACATTTATCTAGAGAATCGCGGTTAATTACCGATTCAATGAACAAATATACATATATCGATGATGTTTATATCTATTAGGGTTGGGCTAAGTTAAGTAGGATCAGAAAATTTATTTTTATTTGAGGGTAAAGAAAGATAAGTGTGCGCATGTCACCCCCAACAGATAACGAGAAAGCTGAAACATACGCATCCTCATTTTCCTGAGTCAGAGTTCACCGACTAACGACTCTCCCCTCTACTATTGGATTATTAGAGAATAGTAAAGCGAATTAGATTACAAAAAAGACATGTAAAGAGAAAAAAGAAAATCATCGAAAAACAGTAAGCATTGTTATTACTGCCATTTTTCGGAATATACGGAGGAGCTGAATAATTTTCTGTTGTCGCGTAGCATTTTGCATCCAAGCAATAGGTCATTTGTGACACATAGTACGTTCCATTGTCAATCTGTATGAGTAAATTACCCTTGATCACTGCATTTTCAATTCTCGAAATTATCTCATTGAATTCAACATTAGTTATATTGACAGGCGGTACTAGTGTTTTATTGACGATGCCAGGTAAGTCAGCAACAAGTAATTCGATAGCCATTTGTTTGTGTCCAGTGTGACTATGCTGCATTGATGTTAAGGGTATTCCATACGCGTACCAACCCCATCGCTGCGGTGGCGCTAATGCAATTCTAGCAATTTGATGAGCTATACGGACCGCAATTTGATCCGACTGATCTTTGTTCAAATTATCCCAAGGTGTATCAATAAGGTCAATTGTAAGTTTAAATTCCTTGAAGATATGTCCGAAATCATTTGCTTCCGTATCCATACTACATTCATTAAATGTATCGACTATATTTTGTAGAGAACTATAGGCTATTGGTGTTGATGCAATAAAAGCCGACTTAAGTGTCCAAAATATTCGTAGCCAATCTCGTCTGGTCATATGACAGATTGATGCAACTTCTGGATAGGGTCTAATATAGCATGGTTTATAGGAATCAAATGCTCTTTCGCGAATTTTTTGACAATTGCCATTATTGAATGGTCGAACAAATGGAACAAGAGCCATTTGTAAACATTTACGTGCATCATCAATCCAACGTTGTGCCCGATCAGAAAGCAACTCATTGTGTTTGGTGTGGAGTTCACAAAATGTTTTTGCATAGGTAGTCATATGTTCAGTTGGAGTGCCTTGACATGAATATTTACGTTCGAGGCAATTTTTGTACCAATCGCAATCTGATCCATCGGGACTAAGACATTCTGTAGGTAATGCGGATTCTGGTAATGTTGATGAATCGTTACAAGCACATGGATCAATTACAAGGTTTGCTTCCAAATAGTAGACCTCGTGCATGCATGGATAGTTACAATATCTAACTGTTTCATCACCGCATCGATGTCTTCCCTGTGACTGCTGTTGGATATAGATATTAGTTAGACAAGTGTTCCATTGTTTTGTATTGAAATTATTGACCAGAGAACATTCGGTGGTTCGTAATGGGCCAATCTGACTGCTACATATCCCATTGACATATATTGGAGCATATACAAGAATGAGAAATATATATTCAGTAGATATCATAATTATGTCGTCTCAATGTTGCGTTATTTTCTTTTTTGATGCGAAAATCTAGATACGACTCGCTCTTGTTATTCTCATTGTCATCTTAGGATAAGAAAAGAATAGTTTCTTTTTCAATATGACGTGTTAGAAAAATGTGTTCATACTTCATCTAAAAGTAAAAATCTTCTCGTGAGATAATAGGCTATAACATCTGATGAATTTATGAAAAATTTATAAATTAAAACACAAAACACAATGGAATCCCTGACACGGTGATGAACAGATTCTATCAACTCCATTTAAGTTCATGTCGGCATCGAAGAGTAGTATGCATAAAGATCTATAATGCATTCCAGCTCGTAGAAAGCATTTCGTCATGCTGATCATTGTTTTTGCGCAGTGATTCAATATTCTGGTTATATATTTCAACATTCATTAGCTCATACACTTTATGATATAGCATATTTTTATTTTTCTATATCTCAAACTATTCTCAAGAAAATCCTAAAATACTTTCTAATTAATGGTGAACTCATCGTTGATTTCACTATATCAAAATGGAAAGGTTGTTTTGTTCGAAGTAGAAAGTAAATAGCTAAGAGAGAAGAATTTACAACGGTTCACTTGTTCTCAATCAAGCAGACTTTGAACCAGACAAACGTTTTTAGGTTGGTGGAGCAAACAGCGTTGGCCCCAGTTGGTACGCCGAAGACTTTGTCAGCTTCAACTGAAGAAATCAAGATTAAATGACCACTCTTATAAGAGCACCAGCTCCATAGGTTCATACAGGACCCAGGCAAACTGGTCAACATTTATTTTTTCTCAGTAAAATACAGTAATTATAATATAGGATTACTACGGAAGTAGATAGAATCTGTTTGTTTCGTCTATTTTTTTAGCTGAATAAACTTGAATGAATTAATCCATCTTTCGACTAACTATTGACAAAATTAATCACGTTCTGCACGAATTGAATATCCACTATTCACTTTTACAAATAACAATAGGTGTCATTTTATTTATTTAAAACTTGTTCTCACTATAAATGGAACAAATGCGAGCAAAACGAATCTCTTGTACTGATTAGCTGAATTATAGCCGATGGTAGTAACAGCAGAATCATTTGTTTGTTGTTTTTCACATTCGAAAGGTTGCAGATCTTTATATTTAGGTAATATAGAAAAAAACTCCTGTTCCAAATTCCCAGATCGACCAAAGAAAGCATCGCGTGACGCACTGTTGTAGAATTCTTGCCATTCGGTAGCTAAGCCAGGTGTCCATGTAATATTGAGTAGCCATTGTTTGAGTAGCATGCGATCAGTGATTGGCCTGATACAAACAATTTCAAGTTGTGGTAACACGAATGCGAAATCTAAGGAAACTTACGAAGAACTATTCATCAATCGCTGCCACGATGCCATAGCATTCATTGTCCAACACGAATACAAATCATTCATTCGAGGATAATAAGTAAAAATGTGAAGGCACATTTCATCTCTTGTTCGTGGACCACCCTAACAAAAAACAAAATAAGATATAAAAACCGAAGAAATTATCTTTCTCTCTGTTAGCCTTCTATACCAGCGTAATCTCATTCTTATTCATTGTATTGTATATACATCGAGTAGCAAACGCATCGCCCTACAACACAAATTGTAGAGACAACGAATAATCGCTTTTTTATATACTCGATAGAGTTTGATTGGTTGTTGCAGAACATTTTCGAATTGATAATTGAAATCATATGCTTCAGCATTAAATAAATATTGAGTAGCAGTATTATTTCGAATCAATTTCGTCCATATACTATGGCCTATTGAGTTAAATATCAAAAAATAATTTGAAATTATATTGAAATGATTTATTTGCCTTGCAAGTGAGTGTGAGCAAAGGCTGATAAAAGTGTGATACCGGATTCGGGGAAATGCTATAGAAACAAAGAACGAATGTAAGAGAACATCTTCTTGTATTGAATAGATACCTGAGAGGCTCGAGGCGAACAATATGAGTCGATATTAAATCGAGCAATCTTCGGTGGAATGGCAATTGCGGCGGAATTTGGATATGTACCAAATGAAAGATAGCCAAGATCATGTTGACGAAGTTCTTTGCCAATATAAAATCGAATTCCTGAACTGTCAGTGCGATCTACAATGCAAATAATAAAGCTTCTATATATCTTTGTTTCATATACAGAAATATACTTGAAGCTAATTCTGCATTGTTATAGTGCATTTCAATCACGTAATATTTTATGGGAAAATCGCCACCAACAGGATAGCCAGCCTCTTCAGCAAACTCTTCGATCTATTGAAACTATAGCGTGTTGTTTATTTTAATTGAGAAATAGACATACCTCGTCGCCGCCAACAGCCCATATACTAGCAATGTTTGTCGTGCACAATTGAAGCTTCGGGAAAATATCGTCGCACAGACCATCAGGCAGATTAGCATCATCGAATATAGTCGCAGAATCACATTCGTAAACGAGTAGATGATGTACAAGATCACGATTAGCCGGATCGATCAGTGCCTTGTGCTAATAATAATAATAAAAATAAAATGAACTATCATCGAATAAAATAAACCATNTTGCGAATTACTTATCTTGCATACTTACTGCGATAACATGTTGCTTTGTTGAAAGACGACTAGGAACTTTGTATACTTTGCAATGATAGGTTGTATCAGAAGTCGATGGAACTCGATACTAAAATAAATAAATAATATATATATATATATATATATATATACGGTGGGTTCAAAAATTATTTATACATCTATGTACTACGGTATTGTTCTTGTCACTAAAGAAATAGATTCTATTTCTCATTTTCAACCTCGATGTATATATTTCGATTTGCTTGAATAAGCGTGTATGTTGGAGCTTTTCTCGTGATTTGATTTTTACATGGTAAAAAGAACAATATTGTGGCACATAAATTTGTTTGCAAAAAAAACGTGTATCAAAACAAAAATTTTCCAAAATATTTTTCTTCTTCCTAAAAGTATTTGCATATCATATTTTTTCTAGGGATTAATATGCGAGAGATATACTAAATGTTCATCATGTTTAAATAAAAATTTCTTTTTATCCAATCTACAATGAATTTATTTAATTGTTTTTGTCTATAATCGTGTGGACATTCGAAGCATCGAAAATTAGCAGAAAATGCCAGTTGTTTTGTAAATATTTGTAGCTATACGTACACTTTTAGATTCCATGCGTATGTATGTGTATCAAGTGATATATGACGCATAATGAGTTAGCAAGCAACACTCACATTATTGAAACGAAACTCGAAAGAATCAAGTTCGGAAAATTTGTCTTCCGTAGGTGAATTTCCATAAGATTGAAGTGGAATCATTCTGGTACCTCGTCGAGTACCATGATAGAATATATCACCATCCGGCCGAGACAGATCCGGGTCGACAAGACCATACGCAAAAATGATAACATTGGTTCCAGACTATATTGATCGAGAAAACGCTTCGTTGCATGATGCTTAAAAAATCATCACATACCTTGATCCGAACGTCCATTGAATCACATGTATCAAGCAAACGCTTGAATTGAATACATGTCCATCCATTTTGTTCACGACCTTGTAGGTGAAACCAATCGCTCGTAGTATTGTCAATTATTGGTTTTGAACGATTGAATGCATATCTATCCTAGAAAATATGCATCTATGAATTTTAATCATAATTTATTGGGTATTCACACTTGAAAATGAACACGTCCTTCCTGGTCCACCCATCCAACACCAATATCAGCTCCTATCATTCCACCAGCTAAATAGTTACCGAAAAAATTGATGATTATGATATAGTCGATTCAAATTCTACTACCTGGACTGATTCCCAATGCTATCCATCCAGTTGTCTTAACGTGCAACTCGAAGATAATCTCCTCTTCAACATTGTCTACCGTCCACCAAAGATCAGCTACATTTGCTTGAAGTTCGATAGAATGTTTGTACGTGGTGAATGGTTGAACAGGACTCGAGATTCCATAGGATTTATCGACTATTGTCATCAGTGCCAGTAAAATTTGAAAGATGATATACAGTTGCATTTTTTGTCCTTGACAATGATAAGAAATAATGATCATGTATAAAATTCTATTATCATAGCTGAGAAATAAAATCGATACACCCACAGGTCAGCCAGTCTGAAATTTCGTATTGGTGCTGATTCTATTTCTGAATAGTGCTTTTGTATATGATCTCTAAGAGATTTACAATTGAACTGTATGCTAAAAATAGGAAAATAAATAAGACAGACCGACCATTCGGTCTCTGGTATTACTGTATATTTCTTCAAGTATAAGTGCTTAGCAAAATTGTTGACCAAACACACTTTTTCTTATATTTTTCGTTAAAATTTATGGCTATCGTCAAGACTTACGTTTTTGTCCTTATATTTGCAATAGAAATAAATGAGTGATAAAGGGTATGATGATATTTACTCTAAGTCAACACTCGATGCCTACATCATGTTTTCGATATGACATTACACTTTTTCTTCTTATCATACTTTTATGTCGTCGCTATATCTGAAACAAATAGGTTAGAACGTTCATTTTTATACCAGTATATTGGTTGTGTTTAGTAATAACTCTCAAAATAGACTTCAGTTGAGGATCGAATGAGTCATGTTGACAAATAGTACAATTTTCTTCTTTATTCCTATCGATTGAGTCAAACCTTTCAGTACTGTTCAACACCTCGTTTGTCTTAGAAAAGTATAATGCATGATAAAAGAAAGGTGTGATGTACTCTAGATAAAATATTTCATTTTCAGAGAGGAGCTGATAATTTAAATCAAAACTCGAAACTATTCAAACAAATTCTAGAATTAAGTCATTGAACGTGCATTCTTAAAACTTTTTACATCATCACAAACATTAGTGTGCATTCACTTCTACAATTTTGATAGTTTCAGCAAACTTCCTGTAGAAAAATGTATAATATATTCGATGTACAACGAAAACAAAATTTTAGGAGAAAATAGTTAACTATCAAAAACATCGGATATATCATTGGATCGTTCTGTCCGTCAAGAAGATAAATGAATTGGGTACATTGTATATCGTGATCACACGATCGTCTTGACCCATTCATCAATTACTCGATTAACTTCGTTTGGCTTCTCTTCCATAACCCAATGACTTGTTTCCAGCTGAGCCACTTTTAAGTCAGCTATGTACTTTTTTTGTCCTGCAAACGCATCAATAATACACACATAGTCTTGTGTGCCTCCTATGAAGAGAACTGGTCGGTTTATTCTTGGATCGATGTTCTTTACATCATCCCAATCGATGTTAGCGATAGCTGCCTTGTACCAGTTTAATTTAGGTTGCATTCCTTCGGCAATAGATTGATGAATAATTTTGTAATCGTCCTGCGTCATATATGAAGCCCGAGAAGTTCTTCTTCCATGGATCACCCAGTCTCGCATCTTTCCTATTGGAGCGAAATCGGTCTTCCATTGTAATGGATTACTTGTAAAAGTGAGATCCATGAAACTTTCTGCGTTAGTCTCGATAATCACAGCAGCATCATCAGAGTTCAAAAATTTCCAATAGCCAAGAGTGGGATATCCAAATGCTGTATTCAAAGCTACTAATGATCGATCAAGATCAAATATTGCCGGTGCATCGTAGCCTACACTAATCAAAACAAGACCTAATGTACGTTCAGGATGATACAAAGTAAATCGATTTGCTAGTCGACTACCCCAATCGTGTCCGATGACGAACACCTTTTCCAAATGCAAATGATCGAGGAGTGCAATAATATGATCAACCATTGATTTAATCTTGTATTCATCTTTGTCTAGTGGTGAGTATGTCTTACCGTAGCCCATCAAATTTGGTGCTATACATCCATATCCTTGTTTCGAAAAATGCTCGATTTGGTGGCGCCAACAATGAAGTGACGACGGAAAACCATGAAGAAATAAGAAAGTAGCTTTTGAATTACTGCTATTGTCGCTTGCTTTCACATGAATATACTCGTAGTTAATATCATTAGTAACTCTATAGTTCTGTGTTTTCAATATAGAACAAGGCTGTTGTTGGTCGCTAGTAATGCCATGAACAGTATCTAGCATAGATACGACAACGCTGAAATGTGTGATGACAATAAAAATAGATAATACATATAGTCGGTAATATGGCATAGTACTCATTCTTCTCCAAACTTTTTAATGCTGTGCTGATTCAAATATGTACACAGTGTTTTATCTGTTCTATTCATTGCAGTCTCTATTTACTCAGCTGTACTCTATTGTATTCTCTCCTTCGTTTAATCTCATGATGCACTCGATCGCAATCTCAAGCTATTGTTTCTAGTTACGTGCAATTATTTTCTTTCTGAATACAATATTCAATCTACAGAATTTGAAGTATCATACCAAGCTATATTGTCAAGGGGGAAACTACGAGTGGAGAGTTTGCGATTTAAAATGAATTTCAGCTGAGTTCGATTAGTAGTTTTCTTCTTGATGGTATGTCTTAGCATTTTATTGTAATCAATAATCGCAAATATGTTCTGTCTTTTAAAAACTATCTATTTAAGAGATTGATAAAAAAATTACAATTAACATATTATTTATCGTGGAGATCTAATAGCATTAATTAGACGTTGTGTCTCGGTGAGAATTGGATGTTTACTTGGATAAATTGTTTTTCGTATTTCCTGAGCTGACTAAACGTAATCAAAAGCGTTTGTATCAGCATTTCGCTTATGATAGTACTCTGCAATCATAAAAAGACAGCCAGCTGTCAGAGCATATTGAACACGAACATTTTTCTTTAATATAGACAATGCTTTATCCAATACTTGTATCTTTTCATCACTATTATCGTCGTATAATTCGCCAATATTTATTAGAATATTTGCAATTTTAATACGATTTTCGAATGGTTCTTTTTCATAAATAGTCAATTGTTCTTGACAAAAATTAATAGCTTACCGTTTCATGCTTCGTTTATTATACAAATCAGCTAGTGCTTTTACAGATTGAATTCGAATATGATCAACATTAAGTAAAATTCTTTCACTCATTTCAAATGTTGTACGATAAAATCTTTCAGCTGTATCATAATGTTTTAAAGTTAAATAATAATTACCAATAATAAGTTACCTTGACATTTAGCTATATCTTCATACGGACACGAATCAATCTGTTCAAATATGTCATGTGCTTGAGGGTGTGAGGAGTGTTGTTATTGTAATCGAGACCCACACCCCACCTATATGTGTTTATTCTTCTCGAATTAAAATGAAATTCACGTATCAGACAGACATTATGCATTGAGTACATGTAGAGTGAGGAGTAGAATAGATCACCATTAACTTTAATGAATTCCAAATCGATTACATTAGTAACAGCGTTTTTTTTTTGAATTCGAAGCCTATTAGAGATAATACCACATCAGTCGTTTTTTATTTGTAAAAGCAAGGTTAAAATCAGTTAAAATCTCAAATTAACTAAATGTCTAGCTTAATAAGATCTGAATATCTTATCAAATCGTTCTATTTTAATTGGCCACGCTTTCAATGATTATTTTGTTTTCCTTTCAAAAGTTAAAAATATTAGACAAAAATCCCACCAAAGTTGTTGAGTATTCGAGCAATTTTTAAATCAAATTGCTCATAGCATTTAACGACTTCATTAAAAAATAATCGAACAACGCCAACTCTATCAATCGATAACTTTGATGTACTTGAATCATGATAGAATCATTATTAATATAACATTGATTACAAACGATTCAGATCAGCACGGGTTGGTTACGAACTTCAACATTAACACACAAAATAATTCATTACACTTTATGCTTATTCTAAAGTTTCTTCATAGGTTATTATCCAATTTGAGGGTATGGATGCACGAAATTATTTTATTTTTAGAGTTTGTATTTCTTATAATAGATTCCTTTCAAATCAATAATTAATCAGAAATATTTTTCTAATCTGTCTCTATGCACTTTTTGTACTTCTACTTAGCAATATAAGATGATGATCTACCTCAAACTATTATCAAGTGTTAATCGATTTAGACACAATTATCAAAGATATGATCAATTATTTCCATGTAAAAAAATGCTGTCATTCGCCCTAGGTTTTATAATTGTTGATAGCTATTGTTTAAAAATATTAAAATGTCACACAAGTGAGAAAATACAAATCTAATATTATCTACTATGTTAGCCATCTTAGTATCAGATAGAGTAAACACATACGAAAATATGACCAATTAAACTGTGCTCATCCTACTTGTATTCTACGGTGGTAATCCAATTTTAATAGGGTTTATGCCAAAAGTAATTGGTATTACATTAGGTTATATGTAATATTAATCAAAATTAGTTAGATTAACAATATGTCGTAAAGTTTTTATGTGACAGAATCAACAATAAAATCCAGTTAAATTCATTAATCTGTTGATTTCAAGTCAACTCTACGCAGCAATTCTGCAGATTCGTACTTCAAATAAGAAATAGGTATTTATCCTTGAAATTCACTAATTTTTTTCAATTAGAAAAAGGAAACATCGAATAGTTCTTATTCGCCGGATCCGATTGTTGGAACGGCGCAATCTGGGCTCCATACCTGGATTAAAAACAGCCAAATCCTGGCTACTTATCTAGATCGGAAACTATTCATATTTCTTCGTTTCCAATCGTCAAAAGGAAACGATCGAAAAAGTACGTCGAAATCCTGTTGTAAACGGAAACCGTATCCACTTATCGGTTCCGGAACCAGGAGTTAGCGGGAAATACCCTGGAAACGGAGATCGGAAAACTTTTCGGAATACTGCTTCCGGAATTCGATGGAAAATCACCGGATCAGATTGTTTCCGCCCTACGTATTTGATCTGGGGATGCATCTATGTAATAATATACATAATTACCCGTTCACGAAAAAAGAACTGGTCATAGATACCAGTTCTCAAAAAACGAACTGGTGACGGATGCCAATTCTCAAAAAACGAACTGGTGACGGATGCCAATTCTCAAAAAAAGAACTCGCTAATGAACCCAGCTCATCAAAAAGAACTAGTTCGGAGAACTGGTAGCTGCCACAGGTCTAGCACCATCATCTTTATATACAATATAGTCTAGTCGAAGAAGCAAACGTCTTTTCTTCCTTTCTGCTTTACTCTCTCTCTCTCTCTCTTGTGTGTGTGTTGTACAGTGTAAATAGGAAAAAGTAATAATAAAACAGATTATAAGGGAGATTAAGATTCAGATTAGGAATCGAAAGTAGCAAATTTGTTGTTGATTGAATAAATATAAACATAAATTTCTATTTTGTGAATTGATTGAAGCTACAGCAGGGACTCTGAAACATAGCCGATGTAAAATTCATAAAAAAANAGTGGTAGTTTTCATATCATAGAATTGTACAAGCACTATTCAATACATTTTGTATTTTTGCCTTGAAAATTTTAGGAAAGTGATTGTTAGATTCATCATGAACAGTTGCATCAAGGGTATGAGATATCTCTATTAGGTTTTTCAATCCACGAAGTGTGAGTATAGTATTAGTGGAGATCACGTTACTCACACCCACAACTACGATCCGGTCGTCACTTTTAATAAGCTCGAAACTTTATCAGTTAGTATTGGTCTGTTTACTCGGCAGCGTCTTCGTATTCCAGTTCTTCTCTTTAACGTGTGATAAAATATTTTTCTTATCAGTTGAAGTCATTTTTATTATTCGAAACTGCTTTTAGTTTGCTATGCTTAGAGCACGAAAATGTTTGAATTTATAAACTCACACTCTAAAATCGCAATCGACTCTGCAACAATTTCGCTAGAGAGAAGTTGAATGACGACAAATATGACATACACACGCTTAAAAAGTTTGAAGAAGACATGAATGCATCGTCCGTTACTAGCATCAGCGCATACTACACAACCATATATGAGTCACGTCTCTTAACAAAAGAACGAACCAAAACAGAATTTTTCCACGGCGCCTCATGGCATCAAATCACAGAAGAGAGAAGCTTCAGAAGATTGCTATAACGGTGAACTAAAAAGACCCATCACTATTCTGTGTGTGTAGGCGAGCGCAGTATAAGAGGATTTCACTCACACTACTAACCAACTATTATAAATGGGTGTTTCCGACTACTTTCCATATATTTCACCTTTTATTACAAATAAATATCCAAACATTTCTCATACTCTTACTGGAATCAGCCGCTTACACTTTACATGAGTACTTTTAATATTTATTTCTATTTCCTTTGTCTATCATCAGTAGACGGGTCGAACCGGTATATGAGTCAGTTCTCTTCGGGTTGACCTAATTAGGCCTGTCCCAGCCGTCATGAATCTAGACCAGCTCAATTCCGATTGTTCATCACTTCCGCAGTTCATAGAATCATGATAAAAACTCTGCTTTCTGTCATGATTTCCTCGGAAGAATATAACAATTCTGGCCAAACGTTCTCCTGACCATGTGTTCATATAATATTCGGTCATAAATACTTTCGATGGGTAACTAAAGAGTAACCATGTTAAAACAGGTGGTACCCCCTGTAGTGATTCTATCAAGACCTTCACAATGAATTCTACCTTTGAAATACCACATTCAAAATATTCTTATGTGGAAGGCGCCGTATTATAGGTAACAGTATAGGGAATGTAGCCGACGGCATATGCAATCGGTGGTATAAAAATGAATAAATGACTGTAAAATAGTTTAATATATGTTTTTATGAACGATCCATTCTCCGTTCCGTATCGACCTATACGGCGTGCAAAACTAATGAAAATTAACAAGGTTGCGAATACATATGTTGATAGGTCGGCGACAGTGCTAAACCAAACTAAAATCAGGCGCGCAGTCTGTAAACTCGGTATATTACCAAAGTCACAATTGTACACCATCATTGGTATAGCAGAACCACCAGATATTGCTGAGAGAACTGTAATGGTGCAAACCGATCGCCACCGAGTCGCATTTGTTTTACTATCCAACATACGATTAAACCACGTTCAAATGCAATACACGCATTAAGCCATATACACACATAGACAAGTGCATTGTAACCTATTTTAGCGAAGTAACAACCGTAGTCAGGAAAATTGCTCAGATCGCTGTGCGGTATTTTATCCTGATAATACCCAAGACTTTGATTAACTACAAATGAAATACTTGACAGAATTGATAGAATAGAATAAACGATTAAATAAATGCCACAGTTCGTACGACGAACTCGACTGCAGCCGATGAATAGTTCGAGGCCGCGAATATTATTCAAAAGTGAGACAAATAGTGCAATTATAGAGACGATTAAGTAGACGTAAGTTGTATCAATCTGTGACTGTTCTCCAATCGAGAGTTCACAAACAGATCCTTGGTGGCAGATATCACACTTACAATATGTCGTATTTAGAATAGTATCCACAGCACACTGTCCATTGTTAAGACAATTTAAGGTGTTCAGGCTACAGAGATTAACCATGAATTAAGTTAGACGAGAAAGATGAAACTACAAATACGTGAACATGAATAAGAAAATGGTCAAGATGTTTACCGATAGAGATCTTTTCCAGCTAGGAACTTGAAAGAGCTCGTTTGTTATCGATTTTATCCTTGCTGAGTCTTATAACCCCATCAAACACCTGAATGCTGCATGAAAAATGAACAGAAAATGACGGTGCTATTTTCTGTCCACGCACCGTGAACGTGAACACTCACATTCACACCGCTGATAAATACTATACTGACGCATGCTTTTTCCCAATGCTATACCAATGAACATGAGTTTGCTCTTTCAGTGAAAAACAGGCGTTTCAAAGATATATATACTACTACGTATTAGGAGGATAAAAAAAATGAATGAATTAAGTGAAGAACACAAATCTGATAGGAAGTGGAGGCCGATGGCAATATTAGTACGCCTCAAGTACTGCTATTCATTCTGAATGTGTGAATCATCTATGACAGCATGTGTACTTTCCACTAGAGCTAATTTGTTTTTGATCATGTCGCATAATATTAAAATCAAAACGGCATTCGTTGCGCTGAAATATGTATCACAAAAATTAATTTGATTCGTTCTGTTTGTGGGTGTCGTTTTATGTTTGTTTTGGTTTTTAGAAAGTAAACCGTAAGTACAGTATTTAACTGAAGAGAAAAACCTCAGATTAATCAACACAGGGCGTGGGTGAGAGGATAAGAGGATGTGCATGTCGTTTATGTGGTCATTGATACACACCCATACCTGTTTTTGTCACATGATCATTACTTTTGCTAAGCAATCAAACATGACATCAGCACTAGAGAAATCACTATTCTTGACATGAACATGTTGTCTCAACATATCTATAATAACTTAAAAGAGTAGTCTATATCGGATGATATACCAATCGATGTTGACGATGATGAAAAAAATATAACATCAGCTAAACCTGACTTTCAAGGCATTAATATCCAAGATAATATTGAGTCGGATGATGTAAATCATATTTCGAAATTGAAATTAATAATCAATCAAATATTTGCATATACAGTACGCTCCTTGGTTGTTAACTGATGAGGATAAACAAAACTTTTCTAATTGTTGATCCTGAGCCACGTAGACAAACAGAAACAATATTGATAAATAAATTATTTGCTTCGCCAATTTTCTTCATCGGTCGATAAATTAATATTTGCCTTTTCACTAATTTAGCCGTTTCATTAGTCATTTCAAATTCTTGATTCCATTAACATATAGTCTGATATACTATATTTTTCCTTGATGTCCTTTTCAGCATGTGCTTATATATTTTTTTACTTTCATTTCCTCAAAGGTACTCTAAGGTACTTTGAGCGGATAGTGCAAGGGGGAAACGGCAAACTTGAAGTAGAAAAGTACGTCAAAGTACATCGAAGTAGACTACTTGAAGTAGCTTAAAGTAGCTTGAAGTAGCTTAAAGTAGCTTAAAGTAACTTGAAGTCCAAAAGTCTGCTGTTTCCCCCTAGCATTCAATACACAATGTAGATCAATGGGGGGGAAAATGGCATTATTCAAAATTTTCGTCTTGTGTGGCTGGATAGCGCAATATTGACGAAACCAATAAATATGATTATATTGATACCATTATAAGACTACAACCCTTTTTTTGTGGTATTTTGCAATTTAGTCAGATTTAGGAAGTTCCTGAAGGGACCTGAAGTATTGTGTTCGGTAGAGAAGTTTTCTCTCTACTTGGAAAATGGTTTTGGACCTCTAGAAAGTTGTCTTGGGCGAATCCTTCCAAAAGATACACGAATTTGGCCAGAAGATATCCTACGTGACTTTGTATGAAATGTGACAAAAATTGTCAAGTTCAAGCTATAATTTATATGATATGTGTATTGAAATATATCATATCACTTTTCTTCTTTTCCTTTTTCTTAGTTCAAATCCGCTCATATTCAGTTTTACCTGTCTGAATTCAGACACAAATACATTCCAAAAATTTTATTTCAAATAAACAAAAATACAACAAAGGTGGTTTACGACTTTTGATGTATATAATCAGTCATTCTAATTGAACAGTTTGAAATTATCGCCGAACCGGAATACATAACTTTTATTCAAATTTGAGCAAAACTAAGAGAAATAAGTAATATCAGAAGTGAGGATATATCTTACGAATTGACTGCAGTTAAGAATTTCCCATTTAGTTTAATTTTAAATTATTAGGTTAGAATATTTACTTATATAAATTTGATTTATATGCTGATAAATAAGGGTTTGGTTGAGTATGGCTCGTCTTTCAGCGGCATTCACACTCACACCCATAACTATTGTCATATACCTTCTCGCTTTGATTGTAGTAATAAAAAGTTTCAAAAAAAAAATAATATATTTATATATATACTAAAGCAAATGAATATTTATTATATTCAAAACTCATTCGAACAGGAAAAAAATTAATATAAAAATGGACGGAGAAATAAAAAGAAGCATCACTGTAAATGAGATATATACGTATATATGTTCAAGTAAAATAATAAGCAAGTTCCTCTTCTTCTTCGTTTGTTTTGTTGATTGTATCTTGATCGGCTTTTTTCAATTCTGGTGGTCTTGATCGTTCAGCTATTGGACGGCCAACATGTTTCTTAGGTGGTTCTTTAGCTCGTAGTGCAGCTTTACGTTTCTTCTCTTCGGTAGCTCGTTCTTCTTCGAGTTTTTTCTGTTCACGTAAGCGAATACGTCGTTCTTTTTCTTTGCCTTTTTCAGCTTCTTGTAAACGTTGTGGATCCATAAGATCGATTTCTTGAAATAATTCTTCAAGACGATTTTCAATAGATGCAAGATTCTTTAATGGATCACTCGTAACAGGATTTTCACTGAAAATTTTCTTATAAACATCATTAATGACTGCCGATAGTTGTGTAAGATATTCATCTTGTTTACCGTCGTCATTAACCATTGAATGAGCACTAATAAAAGTAATGGGAATATTATGTATAGTTTTTTTTATCTTTATTACAAAAAAAAANAAAAAAAAACATCCTTACCCAACTTTCGCCATCAATTCCTTTTCTTTTCGTTCTTCTAATTCAATTGCTTGCTCTAAATGATTAACTTGCCGTTGTAAAGATTCTGTTTCGATATTTTTCTTTTCCATTGTTATCTGTAATTCTCGAGTTATTTCTTCTAATTGTTCCTCATGATCTTGACTATTTTGTATTAATGATAAATTTTGTTCCTCAAGTTCAGTAAATATCGCCAATAATTGTTGAGGATCCGTAAAAAATAATTCAAAATCATTATCTAAATCAATTGAATTCATTTCCGAGGAAGATTTAGCCATGTCTACTTCACTTCCATGTTTAGTGCTTAATTCTACATCATGTGATGAAGTGGTTGACTGACGTCGATTAACAATAGTAGCAAGACTTTTTTGACCTATAGGTGCAAGGCCACGTTTACCAGCTTTTGGATCGACTGCACGACTTTGTGGACGACTGCCGGATTTACTTGTTGGATCATCAGATGATGCAGATTGTGTCTCAAGTTTTTGACGTGAAAGACGTTCGAGTTCGAGTTTTTTACGACGTTCTTCTTTCCATTCCTAAAATGCGAAAAACAATATATATATATATAGAGAGAGAGAAAATCTCTAAGGAATTACTGTTGGTGTAATTTGATCAAGAAATTGTTTATATTGTTTTAGTTCATTCAATTCATCCTCACGTCGAACAAGTTCACTTTTTAATGCAGTTATCTGTCCATGTAAACGTTTGATTTCCGCAACTTTATCTAATTTTTTACGGGCTTCTTCATCAGCTCTAATTTAAAGAAAAACAAATCAATAAGTTTTCATTGTTTTAAATAGAATTTTCTTACAAACGAGCTGCTTCATTTGCATTTTTATTGTTTGCTCCTAAGAATTGATCGAACATATGCTAGAAAATTAGAATTGGAAAAACAAAAACAATCATATTAGTTATAAATAAAATCTTACAGCATCTTCTTCTAAATCTTTTTCTGCTTTTTCAATTCGTTGTTCTTCTGCAGCAGTTATTTCTTCAAGTTTACGCATTTCAGTACGTTTGACTGTTAATTCATACTTGAAGTAAAAACAGAAAAACATAATATAGAAAAAAAAATCATTAAATAACGAATCTAAGTTACTTGTAAGACAAACATATTACGTTTTTTTCCAATAAATTCTTGTAAGCTTTCATTTTCAACTCGACGATTACGAGTGATCGCAACGAGCCATGGTGCATTATCACGCATGGATGCAACACGATTCTCTTTATTTTGAGAACGCTATAAAAATAAAAACTTACACTTTTAATTCTTTGTGGAAAAAGAAATGCGAGTGAATAATTTACTTCGTTTTCAACTTCTTCGTCGATTTCTTTCAATACACGAAAGCGTCGTCCTTTCATAAGACGTTGAGCTTTCGATAGTTTGTCATGTACTTTAAGATTTTGCATACGTTCACGTTCCTTTTAATTAAACATAAAGATTGTTTCGTGTGATACAATAAGAATTGGCTTTCTTTTTTTAAATAAAATTACTTGTGCTTTTTCACGTTTATCAAGTTGACTTAATGCACAAAAATCGACATCGGGTGAAAATTTAAATGGATTGATATCATCTTTCTTTTTTAAATCACCAAGTTGTTGATGTTGAAATTGAAGACCTGCTCCTGAGCTTGGCGAATGACGTTCACCTTCAGTTGGATGAGCTGATGAATGTGGTTTTTGCTTTCCGTCTCCTTCACGGAATGTTACTTTTGATGTTGCTCGAGAACCAAGTCCTTCAAAAGAGAAAAACAAGAATCATCAAATGTCGAGATTAGACGTAACTTCTACTAGTTTACCTTGTTTTGCTGAGCCAGCTCCTGCTTTCTCGGCAACAACTGTATCGCTACCAACAATTGAGGACATGACCGATAGATTTAATTATCTACAAATAGATAGAATATTCGGTTTCAAGAATAATAATCTATTTCACTGCTTCAGCGGAAATTTCTATACACACGCGCGCAGACCAAAATAAATGTTAGATGAAAGAAAAAACCAGAAGTCGAAATAGTGACAGAAAAAACGATGGCAAGGCACAAATTGCACACTAATCTAGCTTTATTTTTCCAATTGACTATTAGAATTCGTTAATGCCATCCACCTTTTCGAAGAAGTTTGTCTTCGTTAAGAACTGTTTTCCAATCGAGTTCAAAATATTTTTTATCGTATCCTTCAATTAAATCCCATTCTTCATTTTTCTCACTTAATGCTCGTGATATTTTCGGTAGTATACCAACGACTTGTTTCAATGGAATTACTTGTAAACGATCGGGTTGTGATGGATCGTCAGGTAGAACAATACCTGCAATGAAAAAAATCTTGTTTTTCAAAAGAATTTTCCTTTTAATAAAAATTTCATTACCTAATTTACGAAGAAATTCAATAGATTGATCGCATTTAAAGTTGACATTTGTATTTGTTTTCATACGAATCCAATTTTCGATTTCTAATTCAAGAATTTTTGGCGTTAAATTAGCATTCTGTTTTTGTCGCCATAAGATGATCATATAGGCAATTAGACTAGAAAATAGAATTATATTAGAAGGCTAATCCTCATCTATTGTTAGTGTCTCATTAATCAGAGGAAAAAGAGTCTAATCAATATGACATACATATCTTTACTCAATTCATCTTCTGCTCGATCAATAATCATTGCTAATAATTGTTTATTTGACGCAATATTTTTATAGAACAATAATCGATTCATGCTCGATAGATAATTTATTTTTGATCGATGAGAACTTCTTAATGACCACAATGCAAGTAATAATGTTAAACTACTACCGCCCACAACTAAACCTGGTACATGAAAATCAGCCATTGTTGTAATTAAATGCGTAACCGCCGTACTTGTACCAATAAAAAATGTCGACCAAATAAGCCGTTGTTCATATTGACCTATTTGTAATTTACCAATAGGTAATAATTGTGGAAGACTTTGTAATGGTATATCACGAAAAGCTTTCAGATATAAACGATCTTGTCCTTTAAGGCGTACAGCTAAAATAATACGTTTAAAATAATCACTTGATGTCACTGAAGTTGACTTTCGAAATAATCTTTTCCATAGTGAAACTTGTTCACTTGGAATTTGTTCACGGCCAAGTATCCAAAATTTTAGTACTTCATAATCGTAACCATTGATTTTTACATTGACATTGGATGAAGATGCATTCTTTTGTATAATAAATTTTTCTAAAAGAATACTTCTTGGTAATTCAGTAAAATTCGATCGTTGGAGTAAATCATTGATTTTTTGCAATAACCAATACTCATTGTCTAAACGATCTCGTTCTGATACATAATGATGATCAAGTGTTTCGTTATCAGGATTCAGTGGACTAAACAAATTTTTTAATTCAGTTAATATTGGATGATAACGTTGCACAACAGCACTATCGAAACCTTCACAAAGTTGATGAAATAAAGCACGATCTTCATCATTGACAAGTAATTGGTTATCACTAGATATTAAACGTATTAAAGAAGGACGTGTCAACTAGAAATTTATAAATATTTATCTCACAAGATCTGAAATACAATTCGCTTTCCTATGAAAATTTTACGTACCGGAATAAAATGTTCACGTGTGGTAGCAATGTCCATTGAAGATCCTTTATTTTTCTTCGATGGAAAAAATGGTAAACCTGAACGAATATTACGTAGAAAAGCAGAAAAACGTGTTGATGGCATTGTTTCATGTTGTTGATTGTCTTCTTCTTTCGTTGTACGTTGTGTTTCAATTGCTAAGGGTGGTGGATTAGCAGTAACCTGTATACCAGGTAGAACAAATGTACTTGATACTTTTATATCTTGAGAGAAGTTAGCATTAGTAGGATTTCTTTCTAATATTTTAGCTTCTAAAATATCATTAGAAGAAATAGATTTTCTATGATCAACATCAAGTTTATTTGTTTGATTCTGTAGTGTTGTTGGTATTTCCGTAGGTTTTGAATAAGATGAAGTAGATAGAGTCGCTCGAGTCGAAATAATAATAAAACGGCGGCTAGTCTGACGAAAATATACATTAGATAACATCTAAAAAACAAAGTAGTATTAGTTAGTTAGCAACCGTGCGTTGCTTGCTTTCATTCACGATGATCAACAGTTAAAAATTACAATAATCAATAGAATATTTGCTCAGATGTCGTTAGTTGTCAGAGAAAAAGGAAAAGAAAGGATGTTTCATAGCAACAAAGTATTCTCAATATTCAAACATTTTTACTGAAACCTGCTTGTTGTGGAAATGGTAAAAGACGTTCAATTTGAGGAATAATTTTAAGTAGTTCTTGATGAACTTCTTCATCTTCTTGAGTTTGTCTTTCACGATCTAATAATAATTTAGCAAATTCCATTGCAGCAGGACGTGAATTAAGTTCTACATAACATTTAATAATCATTAGTAAGTTTTTACTGTAGAAATTCGGTGAAATTTCTTCAGCTAATAGAAATTTTTTCAATGCATCATGAACTGTTCCTTGAGGTAATTCACCATAGATTAATTTTGCTAAACGTCGTTTCCAACCGGATAGCTTAGCGATTTCCCAATACCTTTACACAGGAAGATACGTATATAGAGACAAAGAAGAAGAAGAAAAATTCGAACTCACCATGAACCTAATAGATAATAAGAAGTTGGATCTTGTGGATTCAATCGAATAGCTTCTTCGAAATGATCGAGTACTTCATAGGCACTACGAATTTGTTCATCTGTACTTGTATATTGACATTTTTCATTGAGTAAAATTCCATACCATTTATGTACTGAATAAATATGATTTCCAGGCTGTATTGCTAGTTTTACTTGCTCGAAACCTTCTTCGACTAATTTTCTTTTCAATTGTTTATCTTTTGTTATTAATGAAAGCTTATAAAAAATTCTAATAAAATAAAAGCAAATAATGTTTTATTTAATTATCATTCATTGATCATGATATATACCGAGCTATGCGCCATTGAATATAATGACTTTGAAATAATTCGTTTGTTTTATTTTTTTCTATATATTCATATGCTTTCTGAAATTCTTCTTTATCAAACATTGTATCCAATTGTTCGACAATACTTGCAAGATCTAGATAAAGAAAAACATGTCTTGCTTTTTAAAACGAATAGAAATAAGAAAACAAACTCTTTTGTCGATTTGATTCCTTAGCATCTTCAACTTGTGTTGTTGCTTGAACAACAAGCCATAATGGTAAAGCTGCGAGTGTTGGAAGAGGAATACGACGCTGAATTCCAGTGAGAAGCGCATTACGCTTGCTGAACAATGGAATAAAACGACATAGCTAGATAAAAAAAAAATGTCAAATGAATGTTTTCAGAAATAGAGCAGGTATCTATCTGAAATCTCAACAATAGGTACTCGCTCGTTTTCGTATACCTGATGTCTATGTCGTGAAAGTAAAAAAAGACGAAACCATGAATAAGAACGCATTGATAGTATAATCTAAAACATTCATTTTATTTATAATTATCGTATAAAAACCTTTTTAAAAACATATTTAAATTTTACAACAAAAATCAAAACGATTTTAAAAGAAAAACAGGCAAATATCGAAATATATCTTCATAATGTATAATCATGCCAAATACTAAAAGAAAACAGAAAAGTAATAAAATATATTTTATCAGTCGAAAACAAAATCCAATTTACCAATGAGTAACTTGACGATCGTTCGGATAGAGATCAATCAATTCCAAAACTCGAATAGGAGGATTTAAATCATGACGTAAAGCACGTTCATAACGATCAATGCGTGGAATGCCTATCAACGAGATATAATACATTCTTTCAAAAAACAATAATTTACCTGTACAAGGTCCAAATGTCATATCAAGATCGAATTGTTTAAGTACATCTAAGTCATTCTCAGAGACCTTTTTCACTGTTGTACTCGTTGCTACAAAAATGTTTAGATCAATTCTATTAGTTTTGCTATTCTGATCTGTAGAATGACTTACTTGAAGTATCTACAGCATTCTGCTTACTGCCGGTTGAAGTATGATCATTATTTTCTTTTCGTTTTTTTGTCGAACTACTGCCCATCATATCCTCCAATTTTTTCTGTCGTTTTGTATTTTTCGACATCTAAATCAAAGTAGAGATTTTTTTTTGAACATCTCTTTGTCTGTATTTATCAAAAGAAAAGAAATAAAGGAAACGGCACGCATACACAAAGCGTACATCGACGAAATTGTTTTGTTTTTTGTAAAAAACTTCGAAATCAAAAGAAAGGAAAAAAACAGAAACCGTGACTTTGAATGAAAGATTGGTTGAGAAAACCCACAGTACAAATATATAAACATGGTCTAACTATCATGCAGGAAGCAATCAGTTCATATGTCAAAGAAATATACAGTTTCATCAAAAAATAAAATAAAAACGACAAGACATTTTTGGCAGCTCTTAATGATCTACACAAGAAGATATTTGTATTTTTTAATATGTATATATACATATGTATAAAAAAGAAACTAATTTTCTTCTCATTTAATGTTCATGGAAGAATTACTTCGAAGAAAATCACTAACAATCGATGGTACTTCGCCACGCGAACGTATAGCATATGCTTTTGTTAATGGATTTAAGGATGAAACGTGTAGAAATGTACTTGATTTAATTGCACGCATTGCCGTATTTGGTGTTGGCGCCACAAGACCATCGAATGTGGGCGATGATGGAGATTTTACTGGAGTTCTTGTAGAAAATCGTTGTTCGGATAGATTACTTTTGATGTCGGCATCTTCATCGTCGGTTTCATTATCACTTGTTGATGCAAGTGTTGTTGTGAGAGTTTCAAATGTACGAATCGACATTCCAACTAAACGTTGCATAACTTGATGAAGAAGAGCATTAGTTTCGACTTGAACACCGTGTGTTGGTGATGCTGGAGATGTTGTCGGATCATCAGTAATATCAGGATCTGGAGCGAATGAATCAGCTGTTCGAGATATGAATCCTTGTTGAGTTAACAATCCGACAAAATTTAATCGATTAGATGTGGTTGTTCTAAAAAGATAGATTTTGTTTTTTTCTTTGTTGTTATTTAAAGTCAATAGAAAATAATCAATTTACTGTGAAGAAATTGATTTTAATTCTAAATCATTTTCTTCTGTGAATACATATTCTTCATCGTCTTCTTTAACTTCATGTAGAATTTCAGCACGAGTATAAACACCGGGTATTGACTGAAGACAGGATGAGAGACTTGGTTCAGCTAATTGTTGCCAACGTTTTAACATAGTGGATCCTAAGAAAATTGAAGTGTAGATATTCTTTCTCGTATAAAAAAAATAATATCTTACCTTCAAAACGCTTAACAAGCCTCAGTCTTGATGAAATTCCAGATGGTGTGCGACGTTCGAATTGATACGTCGATGATGATCTATTTATGGCATTTATTTGTTAGTAGAAGAAAAACAGATTCTTCACAAGCATACTTAGAAACAGGCGCGGTTATAGGCGAGCATCGATGGCAATAAGGACAAGACGAAGTACTAAGCAGGTAATATGAATTAACGCATGTTCAAGCATCACCAAAAAATGTTATCTACTTTGTTTTCCTGCTGAAAGCGGAGGGGATTCAGATATTTTATTCTCTCTATTGAGTCTCAACAGAAAACTAATTGATTTTTATTTCATAAGTAACAGGAAAACAAAGTAGATAACGTTCATAAATAAAATGTGCAGATCACCAATCACATACCTGCTAAGACTTTCGGTATCACTGAACGCCGAATCGTTAATAGTTGATTCTCCGTCGGTATCACTTTGTTCTCGTCTGATTTTTCTACGATAGGTTTTTTTGATTTTAGTTATCGGTTCATCGGCATTTATTGTTGGAGGACATAATTGATTTGGATCTTCGAGAATTTCTTCTAATTCTGATTTAAGTGAATTTTCAATGCCCATAAAATTGGCGTATTCAACAGGAGATAGAAATACTATATGAGGATGTGGTGATAGATCTGATAGAGACGGTGATGGTGATACGTTTAGTAATTTTTGTTGTATTGCATTAACTTCAAGTTGAGATTTATGAAGTTTTTCAAGACATTCAGTGTAGTTCTTTTCTAGATGCTGAATCTAATTGAAAAAGTATTATAAATAAAATAGGAAAATTTTTTAAATGTTTACTTTAGCTTCATATTCTTGTCGATTTTTTCCACCGATTGATAGAAGATCTTTTAATTCTTCGTTTTCTTTCTTTAAATCACATAATCGACGATGAATTTCTCGCATCTAAGTTGAAACGTCATGATTTCAAAATGAAAACGTCGACAAGTTTTACCTCGAAAGATAAATGAAAAATTTCATCTTGTTGCTTATTACTTTCATCGGATTTCTTTATTAATTCTTGTTGTAAATTATCGATTTCTGCATTTGCATTCGCTGAAAAATCAAAAGTTAGGTCTCTTTTTATCTTAATGAAAATTTTTCTGTTCACCTAAAGCATTTACAAAATTATCAACTATCGATTGTTCCTGTTGTTCATAAGTGTCGGCATCAATTTTTAATTTTACAGTCTAAATTAAATAATTTTCTCTAACAAAAAATTCTTTCAGACAAAACTTGCAACATACTTCACTGCGTAATTCTTGATTTTCAGATTCAAGATTTCGAATTTTTTGTTCATAATGTCGAACGTCAATATTACTAGAAAAGACAAAAGAACTGCATAAAAAAATCGATATTTTCCATTCCAATTACTTTGCTCCTTCGGATTCTGGATCATTTTCTTCCATGTCAGTATAAAATCGAATGAGATGTTCTTTAAGAATCAAATCATGTTTGAGTTGTTTAACAATTTCTGTTGTTTGTTCAATATCTTGTTCGAGTAAATTGACTTGACTACGTAATGAATTATTACTGTCAAGTAATGTATGACCTATAGTAACAGCCATTTGTAAATCATTCTCGCGATCTTCTAACATGCGAGTAACAGCACTTATATCATGATATGTTTTTGTCATTTGACTGATACGTTGACTGGATGATTCTGAAAATTAGATTTAAACAAAAATAAACTTCAAATAAATGAACTCTTTTAAGTACAACACAGAATAACTAAACGATCTATAGACACAAAACCAAAAATTACCATTTTTAAGCATTGTATACAAAAAAAACCAAATGACTAGAAGCGAAAAAAAATAAGCAAACAGCGTTCAGGAAGGTCATGATTGAAATGTAAGGTGAGACGAAATTCTCAGGAAAAAAAGAAAGAGGTTTGAAGTAGCACGGTTCGTCTACAAATTTTTAGTTAATTATTTCAAGTCTCAAAAGTCACTCATCATGAAAAGAAAGAAAAAAGTATTGAACACTTAGCGAATTTCAATTGCAAGCGTCTACAGTTGCAACGAAGAAAACAACGTTTTCTTACTTTACTTACTTTCTTCACGGCATATTGAGAAATGTTTTGTTGGTTTTATTTTTCTTCTTCTATACTCACACTTAATTAGCGTAGAAATATCTGATAAACAGATTGGAAAACAATCGAAATATGGAATAGATTGACAAACACGTAGTCTCTCTAATTGATCTATGTCAGATGAAATTAATCAATAATCGTCGTATTACATCATAGCACTTCTAAAAGATGCCCTGCGATAACTATACGCCATCGCATAAGATACAGTGTGGTAATTCGATCTATCATCAACTTTTGAGTAACATCGACGAGTAGGCAATATTTTCATTCTTTTTTTACTGTTTATTCTCGTCGATGTTAGTTTAGTATATCATGTTTTTTTCTCATGTCGTTATGACTATTATCTCGTCTACCGTCTGATTTTTCTATTAATAAGAAGTTTCGTGCGCAAAAATATCATTTCTTTTTTCTTGTTATTGTAAAAACAGAAATTATCTACCGGAACTATTCTTTCTTACTTCACACATTGTTATATGGTGAACTAACAAGCATAAAGAACTAAAACAAAACATGAAGCACCAGATATGTCGATGATTAATTTCTTTTGATCAAGTTACTCAACTTAACCCTAAGATCGATTACACCTCGCTAATTACATTTTTCTTGTAACTTACTACCCGTCACTTCTTCATATTTATCATGCTTACGGCATTATCAGCAGAAGAATAAAAAAGATTACGACTAAACAAGCAGGCTGCAAACTGTGTATACCAAAATTATAAATCATAATTGTGTTTTCAAATGTAAAATGAAGCATCAGAAGAAGAAGAAAAATCAATCGCTATTTACCGTAATAATCAAGAAGACCACGAATTTGCGTATTAGTTAGACCTTCGAATTCGGAATCGTTGATATGCGGTGTTTGAATAAAATCTTCGTTTGAGCAAGCAAAATCAGTATCAACACGTAGACGATAACGCGGGATTAATTCGTGTATTAAACTGACTACTTCAACTTCGGCCAAGTTTGATTGTGTATGAATGTCTAAATATCAAATTATTATCATCAACGATCCAAAAACAAAAAAATGAAGTAGTTCAATACAGTATTCATTCTAATGTCATACTACTCAACATAAACGAAGTATGAAGAAAACACGTCCCTACCTAAGAACACAATGAATGTATACATCCAGGAAATCAGCTATTTCCTTGACGTCATTCTCAAACATATTTAGTAAAAGTTTCGATAAACTCTTGAGACGATAATAATCAACGTGTAAAAGGCAAAGAAGAACCTGAACAAGCAGACAGCAATTCAGATATTATCTTATGTGAATTCACATCTAGATGCAATCGACTCATCTCGTCTATTCAAGTAGACGAAAAATAATAATGAACTCATTTGTACCGTATTTTCTATTTGTTCGAATTTCTTTTGAAGTGATAAACTTCACACATGATTGATCTTTGTTCGATGTTTTTTAATTAATCGTTTGTTATTTAGTATACTTCAATCCTTCGTTTTTTTCAGAAAATTCACACGATAAGTCATAAAATAATTGATTTATTGTATAGGAAAACTGCGTTATAATGACATTTTTATGTTTTCTAATCGACGAAAACAGAACAAAATGTGTCATATTTAAAAAAAAATGAACGATCTTGTAATTTTTATTTTTTTCACACTAATCGAGGAAAATATCATTTATGAATGATTACAGATTTAGATTATATCATAGAGAATGAGTATAATATCCTTGTATCCTGTTCTGTGTAACCGATATGGACAATACGTATATGATATTATTACGTAAAACGACATAAAAGAAAGAAAAAAAAGGATACTTCTAGTTTATTTACTCGTGAGAATGATTAAGGATATATATTCTAGGCTAAGTCAACTTATCTCGAAGATGAATTCGAATTGATCGTCAATCTTTTGTTTTTATGATAATGTTAATTACAAACAATTAAACTTACCCGTCAAGACTTCACAATCGACTGTTGACGGGCCTTTGGTAGGCGTCGTCGCATGGGACATAAAATCAAGTTGTAACTGAAAAAAAGAATCGTTTGACTGACACACGCGCGCGCGCACACACACACACCACCGGAAAAAAGACAGGTGAACAATAATACGTAGGTGGTTAAGTGGATGCGAATTGGAAGACAACTAAAGAAGTTCGTCGACGACGTCGCATCTAAAATAGAAAAAAAAGAAAGAGTGAATACTTGAATTAATTCGCTATACAAACAAGAAAATGTAATTGATATTCTCTTGGTCTGTTCGATAGGACTAATGAGTAATATAGAATTAATCACACGTATGTAGTGCACTATAATAATTACATTACTATACAACTGCATTCATATGTCGATGCGTGTAACCCGTAGTTTTATTTGTGTATGTAATAAGATGAATGAACGAATGATACGCATATATATCACTCTCGGACACGCTCTGTACGAATAAATGAATAGCAGCACTTAAATTGAACGATGTCCAGAAAAAATCAGGTCACCACATATAAAGAGAAACAAAACGTGTTGACCTTCACTATTTATTTTGTATACAAAAAGAGGCATTCTTGATGAGTACAATACTCCAGTTAGACTAAACCAGCAGGGAGTGAATCTTTTATAGGCATGCAGGGCAATCGTATAAACATATGTTATTATTTGTGTCCATGATGATCATGACTATTCTTCTAGTTTTTTCATTAATTTTGTTAGATTGATTGAATTATATATATACACATTAATTATAACCTTGAAGTACTAGTTAATTCTATTAAATAGTCAATGTAGTAACACAAATTAAAATCTTGATTAGAATGTGTATTCGAAGTTGGAAAACAAATACACGAATCAATTTCAAAGATAAAATCAAGCGTTTATGTAGACTGAAAAATAAAAATAAATAAGTAGAAATAAACAATACGAATGATATTGTTCGTTCGTTACTTGTAGAAAGGGAACATATGGGAAGTCCAATCAAAATCTAGCGCTAACTTATATCAATACTTTAGTTTAACAGTAACTAGCGACAGTTCATTACGGTTTAGATAAAACAAATATGAAAAGCTTAAAAAAGTGTCGAAATTAAATATTAAGATTCGATATTAACTGTAATTGAAAATACGCGAGTTATTTTATTTTTCAACAATTAAATATAGATGAAATACTTTCGTTGTAGATTGATTCTATTATATCTGAAACGAAACTTTTACCTATTAGTTGTCAATAAAAAAACAGTTTAGAAGATTTACTCAAATATAATAGAGTTAAAATGTAAACACTATTATTTGGGTAATTTAATGTTTCACAGATGTATCACAATAAATAGGCTTCTTACGTTTGGAACATTCGATAATCCTTATAAGACTCCTACTGAGAAATTAGGAGTAGGCATCAAAGTGAGAGAGAGAGAATATTGTCTTGCCATTTGCATTAAAAATAGTGTGTACTTGGTTTTTTCCCCAGAGCTCACATGACACCAAAAAATATGCCCTTGAAGAATTACATCAACATTTTTGTTCCATTCATTGTGACTCCGAAAAAGCATCTACTTTTATTCCAGAAGAATTTCAAATGATTCTATAAATCTAATAGAAATAAATAAAATCTTTGAGCTTTTATACCGTTACAGGTTGTCAGTATGCAACATACAAACAAGTCTATAATTTTCTAATATTTCTCCAATGAGTTTGTTTTGCATGAAATTTGCTCAGTATACAATCGTCAAATAGAATCAAACAGTCTCTCCTATTAACAGTAATACTTACAACTCAGCGAAAGAAAATAATATCTATCTTAATTTTGATCTTACTTCATTCTTAAGATTGAACGAGAAACCTTTTAGNAAATCTATCAATTATAATTATATCAAATTCTCCCGTATAACAAAAAAGTTCCATACTATGGCCTCAATCGACGTATCCCAATAAATGAGTATCATACTTATAATATACATAGCGCAGTGAGAATAACTACAAACGAATTATTGATATAAGTGAATGCCGATCGAAATACTGTTTAGCATCAAATTTACAGAAAGTATCGATACATTTACGATAGATCTGAGTGAGATGAGAAAAAATACACAAAAATTTAAAAGATATAGCTAATTGATTTTTATCGTAGAACATCGACAAGTCATCAATTAGCTTTCAGGAGCTTTCTTTTGACATCAGTATTCATTGAGAAAACATCCTATTCCATGATGTTGAACATTGCGGAACCAATTCCATCTAATTCCTGCAATTCCGTTTATCACTTCTAATGCAATTCTGGAATTTAGAGAACCACTATCTACCAATTCCTAGGAATTCCCGGAACTGTGTCATCACAGTATTATTGTTTTTTCTTACTCCTCGCTGTTAAATGCAATTCCTGTACGGAATTCCGTCTGGCTCCGGAATTGAGTTATCATCCTCGTTTTGTCATTCTATACATGTAGATGCAGAATAGTAGAGAACGAGCCTAGCCATGTTCATATGTACACTCACACCCTATGATTCCTATGACACTCTCTCAGATAAAATTTGCAAAAAAGAAGTATGGATATTAAATTCATTTGAACTAAGCTACATTGAAAACCCTGCCAAGTCACAAACAGTAGTTTCGTCGTCAATTTGAGTCAGTTTATTCTGCTCATTGAATGATAAGTTGTCACATACCTAATGCACGCTGATATTCAATTACTACTAGGTAGCTTCGCTCACACCTACACTCATATCCTCATGACTGATACGGGAGAGTTACGAATATTTTCGTGCTATTTTGTAAAGCAAGAACTAAATAAATGTTGAAATACATATACGATTGAGATTTGCCCCTATCTTGAAAACATCCACAGAGGCTGTGATAGCTATTCTCTAAAAATTAGTTTCATCGTGTTTCACATTTTAAACGCATCGGGATTATGCAAGTAGTTTTCAAAACTATTATTTGCTGCCAAAATTTTGCTGAAAGGCACCTACTAATTATGTATAAAGAGGCCTCTGCATGAATTCTGGCAACAGTCAATTCACTTCAAGTGCTCTACTTTCACGAGGAATTGGTGAGAGCCGTTTTTCAAAGAATATGCTATTGCAAAAGCATCAGAAAATATTTTTCACTCATGTTTACCTTGAAACAATGTGTGGCATTGGTCGGGCTTTCTCGGGAAAAAACCTATTATTTTCGGAAGAAGCAGAACGAGAGCAATCAAGAAAATGGATTCATTCTACGCATATATAACATTCAACAGCGAGTTCCTTCTTCATTTTCTGACAACAACAGTTTGTTCTGTAGAAACATCACGTAAGTTTGTGTATTGAATGAGGCAATATTTACCGCATGCACTCGCTTGATTTTGTGAAACTCACGACTATTTTTGTTGAAAGAGACAAACAGAGAGTGTGAGCTTAAAGGCAAATTTTTCGCGGCTTTCCATACTCTCACCACTCACTCTCCATTACAGACATAAAACATCAAAAATTAAAATATGCGTTCGCTAATTAGATATCATTATAATTAGTCTTTTATTTATAATTAAGCTTCAAAATCTACCTCTTTACCATTACAGAGTCTATAAATGACTGTATGCTACCATTGCAGACCTTTTTGACGAGTTTAGGCCAGTAGCCTCCTC
>OENM01000760.1:0-15205 GCA_900239745.1 Rotaria magnacalcarata
AAAGAGTTAAATCTGTGCGACGAAAACTGACGGAGATATTGGTAAAATACTGAAAGGCTCATTATTCCTGGGACACCCGATATTCTGAGAAAAAGTCAGCGTTTTGTATTTATTCAAATAGGAAATCATTATTTGACTATAAAATCTGAATACCGTCAAGGTCGTGAAAAAAATTAGAGACTCGGTCGTATAGTTTGGACACAGAACTATATTTTAACACCTATACTGTTGACATCTATTAGCGTCCTCATCTTTACGGAATCAAATATACGGATATATGATATCTATCGTCATTTGTAAAAAAAAGAATAGAAAACACATTTTAGATAACAGTAGCTTTTCTTTAGGTAGATAAGGTGACCTAAGGAGTAGGGATGTACCGATACTGGCATTTCTCTTATAAAGATGAGACTTTTTCGCTTGCAAGAACCCCCGAGATCGTACGAGATTTTTATTAAGAGTTGTTCAGCTTGAGTACCTTTAGCTATTCATAAAACCGGACAGATCAAACAAGAAGAANTTCTTCTTGTTTGATCTGTCCGGTTTTATGAATAGCTAAAGGTACTCAAGCTGAACAACTCTTAATAAAAATCTCGTACGATCTCGGGGGTTCTTGCAAGCGAAAAAGTCTCATCTTTGTAAGAGAAATACCAGTCTCGGTACATCCCTACTAAGAAGAATAAGTTTGGTTTCTAGATGCAGTTTTTGTGTATTTGAGACCTTTCTCAGTCAATGTTTCGTTAGAAAACTACGATTTTTTTACAAAACTAATATCAGATTTAGAATCAGCGTTAAAAACTGAGTCGATTTATATATGTTGTGGATAATTCTGAGAAAAAGTTTTTTTCAAAAATCCCTGTACTTCCCCTCAGGGATGGTCTGATCAGAAATGACAATTTTTTCGATAACTCAGCCATTTCTTGACGGATCCTTCTCATCTTCGAACTTGACCTAGATATAGATGAGACAATTCTGTGCACAATATTTCAGCTCAATAGAATGTAATTGTGAAGAGCTATCGAATAAACGGACCGACACACTGACCGATTCTATAGTGTACTGTTTTTTTTTTGAATACACAAAAAATGACTTTAAAGCAATCATATCTACTTTTCATAAAGTAGATCAGATAGTCTAAACAGAACAGGAAAAGGCTCTTTAATAAATTATGTTTTCTTTTCATTTAACAATATAAGATGGTTTCAGAAAAAGCAAGAAAAACTTTAATAAAAACTACAGTCGATGTTGTTCATCCGGAAAATGAAATCTTCGACATAAGAGATTTTTCTCCAATAAAATAATTCTAAATATCTAATGGTTACATCTGACCGAATATCTAAATTTCTAGTAAAATGATACTTTGTATTATTGAAGAGATCAAATTGTATAAACAAGCAAAATGAATTCTTATTTTTTTTTCAAAAAAGCATTGGTTATTACCGGATTTTTGGAAAAGTCATCAGAGGTTCCAAAATTTTAATAACATGTGATCTAATGCTGAACCATTCAAATTTCATATCGTTGCATCGCTTGACATCCATATAATATAATATTTTTTTAGCAAAACCATTTCCATATTAATCATCGTATTTCATTGCTATCTCTATGTTAAAAGAATACACTCAAGATAACAGACTCTTTCCATCTTTTTTTTTCTTTTAATTATGCTGAATTTTATTCGTGACATCCATACATTTTTTTTGTGATTTTTGTACAATTTTTGCGGACGCTTACGAAACAAGTCAACAGATAGGACTACGATAACAAACAGAGAGAGAATGACAAGGAAGAGAAAACGAATAAAATGAAAATCGAAATCGAGGCAGTGATGACGCGGTTGGAGTGCATTGCTGTTCTTCCTTTGTTTATTCTTCCGATACCGTATAGCTTGACTCCGAAGACACCGAGCCGTGGGAAGGAATCGAACCATCTCCCGTCTGACTAAGAATCAGATGCATAGAACCACTACGCCATCCCCGGCTACTTTTTCCATTACCAAGATCAATGATTACGTACTCTGCAAATAATTCAATTTTAGCTGTAGCCAATTCGTAAAAGTACAGGTAAAACGCTGGGTGTCAACGAAATATGAAAGTAACATATTATATTGGAGATATGCCGAATATTTCTTGCTATTTATGGTGGGAAAAATACAGGCATTCCAAATTATCAATATTACTCTAATGGAAAAGTTATTGTTTTTATTTGTATGATGGCATCGAAGAACAAATATAAATATTGGTCTCATCTTGACATTGATCACACTCACATATCGGCGTATTGATTTAAATCCGAAGAAGAAAAAAATTGTATTGAGCAGCAAATAAATGATTAGAACAATCTATTACAATGACTAGCTTTGTGCCTCTTAACACTATATCTAATAGATGTCAACCAAGCATGGTGAGTTTGCTATAAGTACGAGCTAAACTTCGTAAATTTCAATCTTTATTATGAACATCATCTATTTTTGTTTGTATATGTATGACAAAATCTATTGATAGAAGAAAAAGTTATGTATCAACTTTGCGTAAGTCTACTAAAACCTGCTTAGTAAAATAATACAGCAAGAAATGCAATCTGATATGTTATTCAAATTATTCTATTCAATAAACCAAAATTCATACAGTACCAGTTTTACGTAAGATAGAGATAACAAATTTTAATAAAGAATGAATTCTTATACATTATATTTTTTACTAAAATAATTCTTCAATGTATGCACATATTTGTTGGAATTTTTTCGCACAGTAGAAAACTTAAATAACAATTTTCGAATGAAAAGCTAACTTTTTATGACTTCAATACAATACTACTTTTGAAAGTCATTCCCTATGAACATCTGCATATCAGATTTTATGTTGGAATTGAATTGAGACTTTTATTCAGTGATATTTAATTTTTTTTAAACAGGATCTATTAACTCTACCAAATAAATTGATAATTAATTATTTTCTTTTCAGCAATGCTTCTTTTATACATACATAACGATTTGTTTTAAAACATTGCATATACCGGAGAGAGAAAAATCTACACAAAGGTTCTGACTCAACTATACGGATTTATCAAGCCAAAAGTTGAGGTCCTATACATATTTGGTGTTCATTTTTCATATTGCAAATTCACTTTCAAAACTTGATATGCAAACTAGTAAGAATACTCGTATTGACGTTTTTCTGAATAGAAATGAATGGTCCTCAATTATGCAAAGCTGGATCGAATTTCTCAACTTTTTCTTGATTTTGACCTATTTTATAGAATAATCAGCCGCAAATCCTGACTCCGAAGACTGATATGGCTTGCCCTGCACAATTTTAGCAATTCTTCAGATCAATTAATGTATTCGTCCGTTGCACCAGAATAGCAATATTTTTACAATGATGAAACAAATTTATAAGCATTCACGGTCAAGAATTTAAAAAAAAAAGAACAAAACAACAGTTTCCCAAATAGACTATAGCTATAATAAGTCCAGTCCAGTCAATGATGAGTATTATTTTACCTGTTATAGGACTATCCTGCTACCATATTACAAATGTCACATTGTTTCGACTATAAAAGCATAGATAAGTCTGGCCAATCTAAGTAAAACAAAATAAAGAAATAATTCCACAGCTGCGAATTTTTTGTTGTTAATCATATGCGAAAATGAAAGAAAAATTGTCTCACATCAGCTAGTTTTTTTTATAATATTTACCCACTAGGTCTAGTAAAGTATCTAGGATAGGCTAGAAGAAATATTGACTAGTCTCAACTTATACTTTAGTACTGATTAAAAAATTGTGTTTAAAAAAGTCAACAAACGATCTTAACCAATAGTGATACTTATTTGATTAAACTTTAATTATAGCTTATTCTAGAAGAGTCCAAAAATATTTAAATAAGCAAACTGGATTTATGGTCGTCTGAAAATAGATCAAATTATTCTTCACTACATAGGTATCCATCGAAATCACTCACAATTTATTCTTCCTATGAGTTCATATTTTCACAATTTGAGAAGTATGCATACGTTATAAATGAGTTATTCTATGTCGGATTAGAATGTTATTTCGTGTTATATGAAGTTATCATCTGTTTATAAACTCAATTAAGCATAGATATGATCATAATGGGCGACTCTCTGCAGATGATTGCTGTATTTAGAAATCAAGCCAATAATTCAGTCAAAACGTTTCAGGAGCTAACTACTATCGAATATCATACCTCAACTGGGCGCTGATCGCTAGACTCTATTTCATTGATGCTACTGTTCAACCATGTTCCATCCGATGTTGGATAATTAACAAGAGAACATTTTTTGTAGTAACAATTGTTCCAACAAAATTGATTTGAGTTGTTTGAGTAGCATGGTTCATTATATGTGGTATTGAGTAGAAGACAGAGCGTTCTTGTATTGTATTCATATTGTTGGTCTCGTGCGTCGGCATACATAGAGGTACCAATACAGCCAATAACTAGACATACGTTACTTATGAAGAAACTGAAGGCCGCTGCGAGGATACACCAGAACTGAGTACGTTCACCCATTCCAATGGTAATGAAATCGTGATCTGAAAATTAAATTTATGAAAACACATCGAGATTTACGAAAAAGTAAACTAAATAAAAACTACAAATGTCTTATATGATGCTTCATATCGTACTAATTCATGACAGCTGACTTTTCCCTTCGATTCCTACCAATCATTCTTTTAGGCAATAGCTTAATTTGTACGAACGTAGTATTCAGTGTACCCGATGTAGTATTTATAGAAGTCAAGTACAAATACCATAGAAGAATGTTGATCGTTAAAGAAAAATTCTTTTAAAAGAAGATTACAGAATATGAGCATGTGAAAAGTTGCGCAATGCTCTGAGATAAGGCTTTCAAGGCTAGATTTTCCTAGAGAGAAATCAAATATCTTGTGCATTGGAGTGTATAATGGATTAAATACTTGAGAAAATAAAAAATGATCTCTTTACTTCGAAACATTGTTATGATCGACAATTAGAGTACATGGCCTAAGTCTTTAGGACACGTTTCATAAGCTAGTTGTTTTGTAATCAATATGAAATCCTAAAACAATAGTTTAGTCGATAGAATCGCTAAGTATCTTGAATCGATGGGAAAATTTCTCAATATTACCTTTTTTGAATGTTTCTAATGTATACTATTTTTCGACGTATCAATTTTGGATGAAACACGTCAAATTTTACGTAATCTTTGGCTTTTCATACTTACTGACAAGTCGAATCGATTGACTATTCTAATTCATGCTAGGAAATAGATTTATTTCAGTTTCAAATTTTGCCGTGATAAACAAAACCGAATGAATTCATAAAACAATTATTGCTATTCTTATATTGAACCTTATGTATTCGAGCTTCTTCACATTAAATCATCATAATCGCCATAAAAACATGAATTGCAGTAGTTTTTTATTCATCCAAAAAAAGAGCAAATGTATTTGAAGAATAGCTTTATTTACGATGAAACAGGTTTGCTATAGTTGTAGCAGTTGAAAAGTTGTTACCGAAGGGTTTGATCAGCTTTTTATTCTGCTTATGAAATGTAAACTATTTATTTGGTCTTGCAATTCGAATTCTTAAAATGAAATATCGAATGAACTTAGTGACATTTGATTTTGGCTGGAAAAATTGATCTAGTTTGGCGGTTTTTGAGGACTTTCAAACGACTAGTTTACAATCTATTTTGTCTAGACAGCCTCTAAATTTGGAGCTAAAAGGCCCAGCATACAATTGTAATTTGTAATAAAAGGGTTCTTCATTTTGTTTAATCTGAACTTTAGAGAATTCACACCCTTAATGTTGATTTAGCGACTGACACTAGTTGGGGATCGATAGTTGAAACGCATATACTGTAATGCTTATTATTCTTTTCAATCTTACGTATTTCTGAAAAGCAGAATAGTAAACTGAGCTTTATTGCTTACACATGATACACTTTTCACACTTATTGTGTGATTGCTCAGAAACGTTTTCAATAAAAAGAAATTTACCGAAATGTAAAAGTATATTGATTGAATTGAAGTTTCAAAGAGCAATGGTATGATTAAAACAACATTTACAAATCTAAAATAGAGATTAGTTGAGAAATTCCGATTCAATCATGTCAACAAGTTAGATTTATAGATGATGGCTAAGTTTAAATGATTCTTATAAAACAAAATCATCGACTCAAATGCGAATATAATCTTATTCCACTCATTGAAAAACCTGTCTTGAATGCCCAAGTTAACCACTAATCAACGACAAATTAATTGCAGATGTACAATGGTATTCGTTACCAATTATCATCGTTGTTTATGAACATAGCTTTGCTGATTTTAGCGAAGAGTTGATCACCGATGGTACAAAAACCTTTTGTCTTGCGATCATTCAATTCGTTAAATCAAATTGTTCTCAGTTCACACTATGATAACAAAACACCATTGTAACGAGTACAAACTACCAATTCCTAAATCATATTATATAGAGTATTACTTTGTTTCCTGCTACAGATGATCAACATCACTGAAAAATCACTAGGACCCATTTTTCACATCGCTGCAGAGTAGTTTATTTGATCCGACTAATATTGTACGTTACGTTTGCAAAATTTTGTTTCCCAATAGAAAAGTGATATATTTTTGTTCAGAATCGTCATGATAAACGTAGGATTTGCTTTGCTTTGTATATGATATAGCTGAAGAATGTGTCGCCGTTTTCAAATGTGACCAAGATATGTATATGAACAAAAGAGACATAGAGACAAATCATATTTTCTTTCAAGATGCGAAATCTTTGAGAAGACTAGTTACGTTTTTGACAATGGAGAGTGAGAGTGAAAATCTTTTCGTATACTGTCAAGTAATATTTATATCGTTTAGTATAGCTTTTGTTATGAGAAGTGCCTTCCGAAAGACGTGCATACTCAGTGAATTGGTTTCTCATGATATTAAAAATTTAACACATTATGTGATATTGTCAATTTCGATTCTCATCAATATCTAGTAATCTATACGCGTATTGAGGAGTCTAACTTATTGCTATGCAGGTATTTTGAGAACAATGATTATTTTGACTTATTTTGCATAGAATATTCATTCATACATCGATTATATGAAGAATCTGTCGTAGATTTTCAGCTATAAATTTAATTCCTATGTTGATTGACTTTGCATGATGTCCTTTTGGTTTTGTTTCAAATCGAGAAACACTTGTGAAAACTTTTTCTAACTTTAAAATATGCCTAGAGAGCTTCTAGAAATAATACTTTCTGAAACACTTGGATTTAACGAACTTTCAAAAATCTATTACTAACTTGAAATATAATCCGAAAAGATTTTATAGATCCACTTGAAAAACTTTCTAACATGAGAATGGCCGGAAAATTTACTTCTTTAGTATCGTCTACAATACTTAGATATTTTGTGAGTACAGTTTTTTCTATGAGAATGTTTTTCGAGTACTTATAGAATGAAATGAAACCATCTTACATGTCATTCATGGACATTTCAATCAACTGGAATGAATTTCAAAATTAAACGATAAAATTTATACAACTATATAAATTGCATTGTTAGCGATCCATTAATATTAACATATAGTGAAATATCCTCACTCGGTGTCTGCTTCAGATATACCAAGAAATTTTATTTTAATATGTAGTTAAAACTTGAAATTGAATATATATATCACTAATTTGAAAATATGTTTTATATAAAAGTAACATACTGTGCCCCAGTCACGATGATCGAAAATGGCTGCGTGGTAGCATTAGTAAAAGTAGCTACTACTAAAATGTATGTACCTGATGTAAGAACAATTTCGAAGCGAAATTGTTGCTGTCCACCGCTATTATCATCATATATCAATAGATTATTAGCAGGATTCGTATTATTGAAATTGTTCACATACAAACGACCATAAGTCATCATCTAACATATTCAACGTTTTATTGTCATATCTTATGGCCATATCTTTTTTTCTCTCTGTTTCTTTTTCCTAATGATATATGTGTAATCATCTTTATTGTTCTTCCACAGACAAATTCACACTCACCCAGCACTTATGTCTATTGTGCAAAAGTACATGCTATTGTGTCGTTAATTTTATTAGATAAAAAACATACTATACTAATTTCAAGTAGAATAAGGACTGTAAAAGAGCTTTTTTTTGTCGTAGTAATAACTCTATTTCATATCAATGATTCAGTAATTTATTTTCAGTTTCGTTAAAGTTTCAAAGAAACAATATTTACAATACAACATCAACAAATAAAAAAAACTTAGTATGAAAGAGACTCTCAAATAGCGCACAGTTGTTTTTCATTGAGAACCAACATCTCATAGCATTACACATTCAATCCGAAGGGCTTATTTCATTTTGATTAGTATTACAAATTAATTTAAAAAACCGGCAACTAGTTTTAGAATAAAATAATTTCACTTGCCGTCGATATCGCGAAGATGATAACAAAAAAATATAAAAACTTATCTAAAACAAGAACATTCATGAAGTTTTACTTCAATTGGTAAGAGGAATCTTACGCTGTAATTTAAATTTATTAGTGACGCCATAATTGAATATATCAACTGATCGACAGCATATGGGCCGGGGTCCAATCTACTAACCAAGTCATTCAGTGAATAAATACGATAGATAGTATATGGCGTCAAAAGTAGTACAAAAAATATGACGCGCAAGAAAACCATTGCTGTTAATTGTCGATCTAATCTTCGACGCACAACGGCTAGTTGTCGTCGTACAAGATGGCGAACATTTCGATAAGCTAAAAGACTAAACAAACATGAAGTCAATATTGGAAATAATCCATGCAAAATAGGATAATAAAAATAAGAATAGTAATGTATTAAGTTAGTATTAGTTATAATACAACCATTTAATGGAATAATTTGGTAAAAAATAGCATACGGTATACAGTGAATAATCCAAATGCAAATGGCTGTTAGTGTGAGACGACGAGCTAATTGAATTGAACTGATTCGGCGCATTGAATATTGAGGATTGGTGAAAAGAAATTGATCGAATGCAGCAAAACATACAATTGATGTTGACAGTAATCGAAATAGTTGTGGTAATATATACTTTAGTTTACACCAGACAATGAAGATATTGTCAGGCGAAAATCCGTATATAAATGGCAAAATGGAAATAATAAAAATAATCGATAGTTGACAGGTATCAACAATAGATCCAATAATTAGATAGAAAGCGCATTGATTACATCGAAAGAGTTTTAAAGTAGTTAGTACACCAAGGTTCAAAAGATTCCCTACAGTACCGGTGACGAAAATAACGATGGTGAAATACAATGAAAAATGTTCTGCTAACAAAAGAATTTCATCAGCAGTTGGCATCGTGAATCAGAATTAATATATTTACTTCTAACGACTAGTAATGCAATATTTTTGTATTCTGTTTTTTTTAATTTTCCACGCTATCGTGCGTTTCATTTATATAATGAAGCGTGATACTTAAATCAAATCTATTCTATGTTTTCTCTTTGATGTCTGAATAATGATGAACGATAATTTGAAATATCACCGTTAAATATTTTCATGGTTCATCGATATGAATAATTGAGACAATTATCTAAAACCAGAAACTTTGAAAACACAAAGTCCAGATAGTTACTACAATTTAAAATAAATTTTTGTAGCAATTCCACAAAACATCAGTATTTAGTTTGATGAAGTTAAGATATCAATTGTGTGATAAATGCATACAAAAAAATCGTTCTCAGTTAACAGTCAAAGATCGTAAAATTTAATGATAAAAATATTGTTGCCATTTTTTGAACAATTATGTTCCAAACAACAGTAGATATTACCAAAACTTATATCAAAAATGTTATTCATTGCTCAACTAACATATACGTCCAGTTTTCTTGCTTTATTTATTTTACCGAGATTTAATCATATAATTAGATATATTTTAACAGAAATTTTGAGTTGATTTTAGTACTACTTGCATGGTGTCGTTTTCAATGCCAAATATATGCATTAGTTGTGATGAAAAATAAATCTTGGTATTTTTAACCAAAACTACTACAAAATAACGTTTCTGTGCTCGCTATATTAGCTTTTCTGCTATACGATATTCGTATAACAACGATATAAAAATTAAGCTGCAATGGTCCATTCAAAAAACTTATCAGTAAATTAAAATCAAATAGTTATCATTTAATTAAAAAAGACTCATGAAACAACAATAGAAAACTGACAACTGATTATGAGTCAATTCAAATGTGAATCTTGCTATCAATGTTTATTTGCATTTTGAAGAGTCCCAACTCTACCTGAAGCTAGGTCTTCAATTTATGAATAATAATGATTTTGATTGAGACTTTCTAATTGTCTATCAAATAGTAAAAAATTGGTCTAATCATTTGGCAAGACTTACGATACTCAACGATCCCTCAACTAATTGAATCTTCTTATATTTCTTTTTTATTCTTTCACTACCTAGATAACACTAGCTATTCATTGGTCTTTTATATCTTATCTACTTATCTCATATCATGTCACTTTATGATAGACATATATATATATATATAGAGAGAGAGAGAGAGAAAGAGTTGTATCTCGATGTCAATATATTATCGGTCAGTTAACTTTCACTTTCTAATATTGCATAGAGTAGAGCATATCAGTTCTATTAAAATACTTAATCCTTATTCAGTTCATTTATTTCTTCTAAACTTCTCGTATATGAACGTAGGTAGAAATCAGTCTTTTGAATTAATTCAGACTTCATTTATTTTGATTTAAAAGCTCTGAAAACAATTCAACCAAAATTTTCTTTTACATGCCTCGTTTATGCTTGAACACCAAAGAAATGTAAATATTACGACTC
The DNA here is from genome assembly GCA_900239745.1 of Rotaria magnacalcarata. Classification (NCBI taxonomy): domain Eukaryota; kingdom Metazoa; phylum Rotifera; class Eurotatoria; order Philodinida; family Philodinidae; genus Rotaria; species Rotaria magnacalcarata. The sequence goes on from OENM01000760.1 coordinate 10,864, forward strand.
TGTGACTCATTTTCCTATTTCTTTTTTCTTTTCTCTTTCTTTAAACACATGTACTTTTTTTATCACATAAAATACTCGTTTCATGAGAAATACGATTACCAAGATGTCTCGGCGAGTTTCTTTTTGTACCCTAGAAACATTGACGCCGTGAATAAAACATAGAGAATTAAAACTCTTTTGTTAATTTAGAACAAAGATATTTTTATGCAACTATTTCATTCTAGATAGTTACATTGAAAAATTTTAAATTATACCAAGCCAACTGTTCATTGTCAGTATGTATTTCTTTACTGTTTTATTTATTCTTATGTCACACCTCGTAATATTTACACAATGTGAGCTTGCACCATGTCCTATTCAATGGCGACTACCATGTCCACTACCTCCTTGGTCTCCGACGTACAATATGCAATTGTCGACACAACATTATTTCTATTCAAGTGAAGGTTATTATGATAATCAGACAGTTTTCTTTGCAGCACTACATGGTGTAGTTGGTATAGATTGGGCTAACCACTATGGTTCGCCAATGCATAGAGAAGATACATTAGCTCAACAAGCCACTTACATTAAAAATATGAATCCAAAAACTCGTGTATTTGTTTATCGTCAATCTGAACTTGCACTTAATATCTTTGATAACGGAGCAAAGGTAATGTATGATCCAACGAAGAAAACTGATTGGTTCGTTCTATATCCGAATGGTACCATTTATAATGATTCGACCATCGTCGGTAATTATCGTATGGATCAATTCTGTTGGGATCATAGAAATCCAGAAGTACAAGACTATTTTGTAAATTATTATGTAGGTAGTGCATTTAATCAATCAGTTGTTGATGGAATTTTCTACGACGATGATGGGGGTATTTGGGATGAACGAATTAACCACCCGAATTATACCGAAGCGTATCGGGAAGCTGTTGATGCAGCCCAACAAGTCTCTTTAAATCGAGCATGGGAACTGGGACTAAAATATCAAAAACATGCATGGCAAGCTTGGTTAAGTCCTACTATCCCATCAAGTAAAGATACACCAGCTGCATGTGCAGGTAAAATGAAAACTGCAATATCGATGAAAAATGTACCAGTTACATTTCCTGCTATGTACAATGGCGCATGTGATCATCCATGGGAACAATGCGAAGATCTTGAACAACAACTAGCTGCATTCTTAATTGCGCGTGGTGATTATTGGCTATTCTTTACACCGAATTCATGGTGGAAAGAAGGCTTTGAAACTGATTATGGCGTACCATTAGATGATGCTTATGAACCTTTTCCTAACGTCTTTGTAAGACAATGGAGCAACTGTACTATTTATCTAGATTGTAACAATTTTCTCTCAGAAATTACCTTTCGTTCTTCTACTAAATCTGTCGATCGTCGAAAACTATCAAGTTACTACTTTGTAGTTCTGAAATATTTCTACAGCTTTTATTATCGTATATGTCGATTCTGTCGTATATTTTCTTTTTAGAGTCTGTGAGCAAAATCATAATATTTTAGACTTTTTCTTTGAAAATTACGTGTTCATTAATATAGAGCATAATATTGATCTTTTTTGTTTCATTTATTATGTTGAAATAGATGTTTGTTTTTTCAATGAATAAAGATGTAGATTATAAACTAATAAGAGACTGCAGATCATAATCAAAATTTTAGGATATTACGAAAATATTTCTTCAATTCTAAACTTCGACCTCGATTCAAAAGTGATATCTCATCCTACACATAGATAAGCATGATAATACATATGTTATTGCTTGTTTATACCTTTTATTTTCTTAGAATTCTTGCTTCCCACTCTACCGAAATCTATATGTGCATCAGATTTAATCAGAAATTATCAAATTCACACAACCAGCAATTCATTTGACATTGACAATAGATTATTGTAGATTTTATTATATAAATCACACATGTTGAATTAAATTTTCAGCAATTACACTACTTGAACCTAATCTATCATTAGCTTTTAACCAAAAGCAACAGAGTTGATAGATGCGTCGAAATAGATGCTAATTTTCCTTTAAAGCAATAAGAAAAATGAGCACAAGTATTCTTATAGACTTTGAATAATTTATTATTTATCGAAGAGATTTTTTGATAGCGTCAAACATTGACCAATACTCGTTGAAGATTTCAAAGATTCTATTGAATTAAGAGGATCAGGGCAATGATTGTTTTTATTCAAAGCAGAAGTTTTTTTTGATTGCTCTGAACCTTGGAATTAAACACAAAGATCCTATAAAAATGGATAGATACTTGAAAATGGTTTGATAATTAGTTTTGATATTTGTGAAAATGAATTCGATTTTATGCGAACTTGTTTGCCAATAATATTCATGACAGTTTTTGAATTCGGTGATATTTTCAAATTTTTCAGATTAATTTTAGCAATTTTCTTCTCATAGATAAAACTCATACTATTGGCTTTTCTCGCTAAGATAGGCAACTGCCATTGATATGCCCCGAGGTGAGGTTCAAGTAATTGAGAAACACAATTTCCTTGTTGAAGTTGATTGACTAGAGAGAAAAAAGAGATTATTGATCTCAATGACTAGCATTGCTACTATACCATATTCTGCAACACTCAAGTGATTGATTGAATATTGATTTGATTGATGAATATCAACCGAAGTGAATAGTGAATGTTCGTCGTGATCTAAATTATAGTTTGAAAGATGGATAAAAAAAACAATAGTCTTTATTAACCTTGTTCAATATCAAGATCTAGACTATCATAATTTTCTTTCTCAGTCGAATTAAATGTAAGTGTATCGAATTTTTCTTGTTGATCACCGAAACCAAAAGATATTCTATCAGTTTCGTAACCTGGTTGTTCCGTGTCAATGCCAAATTGCTCTGTTTGATCATTATCAGCACCATCATTTTTAAAACTATTCATTGGTGTTAAAAGAAAATCTGGCGTAAATTCAGTGCTAGCTTCGAAACATGTATTTGAAGATTCTAATTCAACATAGCGGCGAAATATTTGTCCAACACGTTTCAATAATTGTTTAATTTCTTCTTTTATTGTTCGATGATGATGAAAACTATTCATTAATGCATGGATATTTGTATCAGAAACTGATATTAATTGTTGACAGGACGATGAATATTTTTGGTGATGACGTGTATGATAAATAAATGTATCTGAAAAAACATACTTAGGTCGACCACCAGGTAAGTGAACAGTAACTAGAAAAAAGAGGAAATAGAGGATATTAATTACAAATAAATTCATTACTGTTGCCACTCGTTGATATTAATTCTGTGTGACTGTTTAATTTTTGAAATGATGATGATGTATCAAAAATATTTTTTTGTTTTATTTCAAATGATGATAGTTCTTGAATTGAAAAATCAGCTGTATTATTATGGATTGGTTCAATCCAAAACATTTTATCATTTAATTGCATTGTCAAGTCGAAATCAGTTTGTGTTTCAATGGTTGAAACTCGACGTTGTTGACAAGGAAAATCATTTTCATCAGTCGATATCATTCTGTCGATAGTATGTTTCGTCATCGACTCCGAAATCACTTTCTCGCTGTTTGGTGTTGCTAAATAGGTTAATAAGATTGCAAGTTCACTAGCAACTGTCGTTTGAAGTGATGGTATCTTCTGATCAGTTAGTTCATGTTGAAGAAGTGTTCGAATTAAAAAACATAATTCTTCTATGGATTCCAATAGTGAATGTACTTTTGTCGATTGATGATTTTCGTCGACAAACTTGGATTTGATTAATGGCGTTGATGGTTGTGGGGATGATGAATCCATATTTAAAATTTCAGTTATATTCATAGCATTATTAAATCGACGATAAGAATGTAATTCAACAGAATTATGGCTTGATAATGTTGAAATGAATTTTGTCGATACAACTAAGGGAAATGACGGCAGAATATCATTGAAAATAATGGATGAAAATTTTGATGGAGATGGCATTTCAATAAAAGTTTGCAACTTTTCAACATTATCCATTTCATCAAATAATGGTACATTAGATGAGATTTTTACTAACACATTTTTATTTGAGTCATTTTTAGAATCATTATTTGAAAATGTTGATGGGGAATGCGTTATTGATTTCGTGAAAGATCTTACTAATATGATCAACAGAAATGTAATCAACATAAATAGTATAATTTTCTGTCGAATACTATATTACTTTCATTTTGAATTGCTATATTTTCTATAGGATATATTTCTGACTGATTTACTATCTTAAATGCACTTGCATTAGGGTTTACCACATACGAATAATTTTTCTCATTATCCAATATATTTTGATCTACACTGCCTAATTGAATGATTCTACAGTTCACATTCGAATC
>OENM01000760.1:15220-26343 GCA_900239745.1 Rotaria magnacalcarata
GATAAATGAATAGGAGAATCAATCGACACTGATGTAAATGCCACATGAGAATCGATGGCATTCGAGTATATTTTTGACGCTTCGGAACTATCCATCTGTGACTCACTGTGAAGAGGTGACAACATGATAGGATGAGTAGTTGATAATGAATGACATTGTTGTTGAAATTGTTGAATACGATTGTAATGAAATGGTGTGATGTTTGCTTGAAGTTTACGCCATGTAGAAATACGATTTACTGGTAATGTTGATTCATAAATTTGAGGAGAAGACAAAGTAGAAATTGAATTTCCGAATGAATTGAAATGCTGTAGAAAAATAATATTCAGTATAAGAATAAAAATCATTTCATGTTCGTTATTATATTCACAGATGATATTTTTAATCGATCATTAGTCATTGGTTTGTGTGGTACTGGACGTATTACATCTTTCTGTAACATTTTGATAATATGTTCACGATCATTTGTAAATCTTTGTTGTTGAGATTCATCAAAATAGTTTTCTAGAACATTTTGATTTATTTTATCACCGTCAGCCATTTGTAATGAATGACGAGTTGTTGCAGGTATCATTGGATTTTTCATCATATAGAATTCGACTTCATGATCTTGAGACTCAATAGACATTATCCTGTTAATTATTCCTTTTTCCGAAGTATTGGAGTACCTCGTACAACGAGCGTTCGAGATTCTGTAAGGATGAATTAAGTTCTTTGATTTATATTTTGATGGTTGCACTAAACATGTTGGTTCCGTTGCATTTGTATTTCGACATGTAACTTTCTGTTTTTGTCGACAGTACAATAAAGATTGCGGTTCAGAATATACAATAGGAAATTCAATGGGTAAATAGCAATACAAATCAAGAAAGTGCTGATGATGACAAGACATTTTAATAAGATGGGAATAAAATTAAGGTAACTAATGATTACGGGAATATAAATATCAACATACTTTCTAAATGAATCCTTCGATAAAAAGAATGATTCATGGATATTAAACGAATTCTACAATGATGGTTTAACAATAGATAGAAGAAAATAATAGATTGACATGCTTAAAAAGCAGGCGCCAGGTATCTATAGAATAATCTGATGAAACAGAAGTGATTAAATATCAACAAATTTATGCGAAAATAGTATTTTTATACATGTTTGAACTCGAACTTTATATGCATATTCAACACAGTTCTCTCAATGTTTCTTTCATTCTTTATCCTGTTCGTGCATGGGTATCATGAATATGAGATAGACACAAACAAAGCACACAATTCAAAATCCCTATGCAAATAGATGATCAATTACTTTGCTCTGTTCTTTCTCTTTCATTCTCTTTTTCGACATATGATATAGTCATACGCACTCATTATTCTGGAGGAGTCGATTTTACCTTGACTGAATACAAACCCGACGGAGACAAAACGAAATGATACTGACCTATACGTGGTTTCTACTATTAAGTAGTATTGCTTTTATTGTCGTAACAGGTGATTCTGAACATTTGAAAGGTAAACAAGATTCAATTAAAAATTTATTGATAAATTTGGAACATTTCATTACAAATAGAAATGCGTTTTAAATTTTGGCTACAACCGGATACTCAAGAATGTTATCATGAATTATTAGAGAATGGAACAAGCATTTATTTTATGTATGAAATATTAAATGCTCATGAACATGATAGCAGCATTATAGCTTATTTTCGGAATGCACATAATGGAAGCATTTTAGCTATTTCAACGACTCCTCAACGGGGTCATCTTCAACTTATAGCAAATGAAACAAGTGAGACTATTTTCTTTGTAAATCATTTTTGATTTACTAATTATTCTATTATATACTTAGCTTTGGTCGACATTTGCATGACTCATGAAAAATCAGACACCTATGTGAAATATATTTCTGTATTCTTTCATCGTTATCATCTTGAAAATATTTTAGCTAGTATAAAAGAAGTTGAACACTTTGATAATTCGTCAATTAATGCTCATGTATGTCATGATTTTATTGTTTAATCGAATATTTAAATTTTTGTCACCCATTTCAGAATGCAATTGATGCTATTTCTTATCAGATTATTGTTACACGTGAACAACAAATTGAAATGGAAATGCTTAATCAAAAAGACCTTTATTTAGTTGAACAAAATTTAGTATGGGTTAACCGATGGGCAATTATGCACATTTTTTTAATAATTAGTTGTTCACTTTTTCAAACTTTCTTCATTAGACGTTTATTCCAAACGTCAACAACAATGAGACGAATGAAATAATAAAATGTTGAATGAATTCATTCAAAAATATTCATCTGAGATACGAAAACTCCTTTTTTTTAAATCAGAGATCACAGTTTCTTATATATAACATCTGAGCATAGCAGAAATCTACACACCATTGAATTATTTATTAATGTATTTGCTGATTCATATCGGATAAATTAAGTTCTACTAATAATCATTCTTACAGATTAAGAGTTTGTTACTAGAGGTGTCAGCCGAAGCGTTGAACGGCGGCGGTGGGCAACAATTTTTAATTTTGAAGATTTCCAGCGGCTCATTATTTGAATGAGTAATGTCTTCAGCGGCGGCTGAAACAAATTCTTAAAATTTTTTCCACAGTGGCGGGGCCGACTGATATTTACAAGTTCTTATGTGGCGGCGGCGGCGGCGGTGGCTAAGTTAAAAATTTACTGATGAAAATTAAAAGAAAAAAATGTTCGATTCGATCGCATATGTATTGATGTCAGCAGCGACGGATGACACTATCAAAATTTTTTATCTCTTGTAACGGCGCAACGGCTAAACTTGTTTTTTCGCAGCGACGGCTCCGCAAAAATTCTTAAAATTACCAGTAATTTGGTCGTTGCGGCGACTGATTTTATAGAAAAATCGGCTGCTGTGGCGGCTCAGCCGTACGGCGGACATCTCTATTTGTTACTAGCAAAATATACCAATGTATTTAATTGATAGTTCAATACGAAGTATGATCTATCGAATTATTTTACCGTACTAAAGCTACCCAGGGCGAGAAACCGGACGGAAAGATCTTACAAGAATCGTACGTTTGATCATATCTGATCTGATAAGATCAGACGAAAACTCGTACGCAAAATCGACGTCTCTAATTTCTTACACTAAGTCGTATCAGAAGATTCTTGAAAGGTTCTGTTACCTATAGAAATATCACTGTGATATTTTAATTAAACTAATATCTCCTTAAAATATCACGACAAATTTGTATTGAATATAAATTGCATATGCGATCTTTAAAGAAAATATAATATGATCTGATGCAAGATTTCAGAAACGACGATTTTTTGTCTGATGCTTATAAGATTTCGTTCGGATTGTAAGATCTGACATCCGGAGTGCAAGATCTTACGTCAGATTTTTCGACCTGGGTAGTAAATTGTTTTTCGATTAAATTGTACTAGCGCGTTATTGTATGCCACCACCAATAGTAAAGTTTATTATTAGAAATGATTTGTTACTACTCAATAATATTGACGAGATTTTATTAAAATATTTTTAATATAGTTAGAAAATGTTTTTCAACACTTTTCTTGAAATAACACAAAATGTTCCTGCAATAATCAGTCAAGAAATACAATTGATTTATGAAAAAAATAATAACTATTCATAGTCGATATCATTGATATTTGTTTTTCTACTTTTGTTTTTGAGTCAATTCATCAATAGAAAATATTGTCATAAATAAATAATTCTATGAGATTTTAAAAGATTTAACTTGGGATTTACATAACAGAAGCTAATGATCAAAATATATTTGTCATTTCAAAGAAAAATCCGTTTTTTTTTTCATTCGATTTTCGTACTAATATTCTAATGAAGATATGAATGTAAAATTCGAAAGCTTGCTTAATTAATAACAAATTTTTTAAATTTCATATCATTCGTCATAGAAATCCATAGATTGAAACGAAACAAAACTAGGCATTAAATTAGAATACGCTAAATCTCTTTATATTAACATATTTCATATTTTCATATATGCTTTAGTTATTAAACGAATCTTTCATTTTCAATACTCCATATTAATACGTATAAGCAAATAATGAAACAAGCACACTACTCATTTACATTTTAATTTGCAACAAAAAAGAAGCACATTCATATGAAAAAAAAGTAAAAATAGAGTTTAAGTAGGACTCATAGTAACTAATGACGATGTTGAATCAGCCATATCGGACGGTTCTCCTTTAATAAGCATTGACGTTGGTGATTCTTCTGAAGTATCAGATGGCATTTTCTTGTTACGTTTCCATTTCATTCGACGATTCTGAAACCTAGTGATTTAATACGAAACAAAACAAAAAACGAATTTCAATTGAAAGAAAAATTTCCGTTTGTTACCATATTTTGATTTGTGTTTCACTTAGCATTAAAGATGTGGCTACTTCAAAACGCTATAAAATAATGAATACCACAGTTTTTCAGACAATAAAACCAAAATATTTCACATTTTACTTTTGATTTTGACAAGTATTTATTTTCTCGAAATTGTTTTTCAAGTTCAAGTAATTGTTGAGATGTAAATGCCGTACGCGGACGACGAGATTTTCCATAATAAGATATAGTCGGACCTAAACAACAAAATTTATTCTTTTCATTTTAGACGGTGTTATTTCCTGCTGCAATCATCATCATTGTAGATGCATATAATCATCACATCCATTTCTTGATCATAGTAATAAGTTGAACAAATATATCTTGGGCGCTCAATTGACTTTTGATCATGTGTGTCAACAATTATACCGACTTCCTCTATCTCTCTTAGTCTGATCATCGACAACATCAGCAAATGAAAAAAAAAGAGGAATGTGTGAAAAATCGCATCTTACCATAATCAATAAGCAATTAATGAACTCGATGTCTGAGAGAGTAAGAGACAACAAGAAAAAAATCAATCAACATCAATAGTCAATAATTACTTCTTTTTTTTTACCAAAACAGACTTACACTTGGAATCAATTGCTAATTTCTGATATACTCAACTACATAAATATGTATCGGTTTGAATAAGTCTAAATGATGATTACCTTGATAGGACGCACCATTCAGTTTATGTAATTGATAAAAGTCATTTGAACACGATGGAGTTGATCCAAGTGAAAAAGATCTTATTGAGCTGTTTTTGTTATGATTTTGTTCATTTAAATGAGCCGCAACAGCAGCATTTTTGCAAAATAAATTGTACAAATGCTGTACACCATTGTTTAAAATAAATTGTTGTTGTAGTTGTTCTTGTTCTTGTTGTTCTTCAATGGAACTATTTTCTTCTTCATGTTTATCATTTTGATCACCGAGAATCGAAGCTATTGAAAATGTTGTCATGATTTTCACTTATTCAACCAAAAGCATAAATGATTCTACTATAACTTGTTGAAAAACATAGAGAAACTGGCGAAGAAAGAGAGAAGGAGAGAAAACGAGACTCATGATCGATCAATCAAAATTATCATCATCATCGTCTAATTTTTCTGTAGTTCTTCTCTGCGTTCTTCAGTCAATAATTGACGCAAGCAAGAAAAAAACAGAGTTAGCAATGTAAGAGAAGGAGAGAGATAACACCTCGTTCTCTCTCTCTCTTTTGCTCAATAAAATCCAATTGAACATGATTATCTGTCATTCAATGAAACGAGAACTGTGTTTGTGTATATATTTGCTCTCCCATCATCGCTTATTAATTGACGGATATTAAAATATGTCAAGCGCAAGCTGTCCACGACGACTAACACTAACACGACAATTCATGATCAAAAGAGAGTAGGAGAGAAATAAAAAGAACTCTTAATTTAGTGATAAAGAATAACGATGAATTTCATTGAAGGACAAAACTAGTTTTCTTTTTCTTGTCATGTATATTAACTTTTGCATTGGCGATGGTTGTTATACTCTGTTCAAGTGTATGTTTGCATGTCGAAAGTGGATAGTGAGAAGTTGGACATGGCTGATAAATGTTGTATTCATTTATAGTTATCAAGTGCCAATGCGTGACAAGTTGATGATGAACAGTCAATGTTGTCTTCATTATTTGACTTAGTCAGAAGAAAAACAAACTACCGTTAACATAAAACACTTTTAGAAAAATATTGGTATATAGGTAATTCAGAAAACTGTTGTCTAAATCAAGTCACGGATAGAGAGAAAGAATGCCATGCATACATAATATCAAGTAATGCATGCGCAAAGACAGATCATCTATTTCTGATTATCTACTCATGTGTTTTCTTATGATATTACCGAACACATCAGGTATATTTGTTTGTAATATTTATTCTGAATATATAGTTCGTGTTTATCAAATTCATTGACATTCATAAGATAATAGACTCAGCTATCGGTCTAATCAAAAAATGTGTTAATAAAAGTTGATTGTTTTTTTTCCTCTTCAATTCAGTCATTTGCAATGTTTATCTTTTGACAATTTATAAAAATTAATTTTTATCTTAATATTTTCAACGAATGTCTCGCTTTCTTTCATTGTATCTATTATCAATATTGGATCTTGTCTATGAAACTTATAAATTATTGTAAATGAATTCATAGTTTCTCATATTTTGATTTCTTCCTAAAGAATTAACAATGTAACTGCTGCTCAAAAGGAAACATCAAATAAAATAAACCAGTAGTATCGATTAATTTCGAATATTGTTGATTGAAATATGTTATGCGATTGGCGTCTTTTTCCATAGTATGTCTTGATGGCATGTACAACAAGAAAAAAGGCTTTTTACAACAAAAACGAAATATCAGTTCAACATTGGTTTGGTCAAATAGAAATTACATGTCCATATGAAATCATATTTCATTTAATGAAAAGTTTTATCTCATATTCTTTTCAAAAGAAGAGAAAATTCCGGTTGTATTTCTCTCAGAAATCGATTATGATGCTGACATATCATGAAACATGAAACTGACTTAAAATGGCTACTGATACAGATCTGTTACCTAAAACAAATTAATCAAACATACAATTGCTAACGTAACTTTTTACAGTAATTTTATTATTTATTGTTATGATTAACGATAACATCTAAAGAATTATATGAAATGTACTTAAAATTGAGCATGATCAATTAATAACTGTATTTACCAGTGGCCAAATATACAGATTAGAATAGACCGAAAATTCTACTGTTACAGGTTACGATTTAAATGAGATCTTCCGTTTTGATGTAGCTTTCCGTAACGTTTATAAAATCGTTTGATATAGAGATACTGCTAAAATAATTCTGTTGTTTTGACCGTATGTGTTTATTGTTTGTTGCCCAATGAGAGACAGAATTTGTACTCATGATTAAAACTTTAATTGAGCTCACTTAAGTCTCCACTCATACTCAAAACTCAAGATTTTCGTCAAAAAATTTGATTTTGATATTTTAGCATAGTTAGATAGCCTGTTAGTGTCTACTTTCGAAAACAATCTGCTTAATCGATTTTCCATCGCCTTTTCACAGCTATACAGACGTTCTATCGAAGATACGCGAATCAAGAAAAAATGACTTTTTAGAAAATGTTCGCTATGTGTGCCTGTTCTTCAGAAGAATATACTTAGTTTTTTCACCAGCGTTTCTGCAATTTTCTCAGAGTTTGTGCGATTCATGTGAATACATTATTTATTGTGTTTTCTTTTTTTCATTTCAAAGAGCTCTCTCGCATTTTAATAACGCACAGAAAATCTCGAAAGAATCTTAAAGTGAAGAGAAAAGCTATGTTTTACAACTTAGTTCAATTGGATTTTTCTTTTTGGGTTATTTCTCAAAATGTTTTAAGAATGGTTTTCACCAGATGAACAGAAACAACATTTTGAAAGAACAAGCGTTGTCAAGTTACAGGGGCAGGTATTACTGGCATCTTCGCATGAAGTTGAATTGGGTATCATGAGATTTGCAGGATGAATCTTTAAAATACAGCAACATACCTTTTGAACCTTTGCACAAGAATATATCTCGAACGGTTCGATATTTTCATCTAAAAGTTTTACTGTGTGCTATGCATATCCAAGGACATATTGCCCTAAATTTACTGTCAGATGTCTTGTTTGGAAGAAAAACTATATTTTTGGGTGGGAGAAAGAGAGCTTAAACTAGTTCAAATTGAACAGAAACCGAAACATCTCTACAAAACACGATATAGATTCCTGGTAGCATTAGTTATTTTGGAATGAAACTGAATAAAGTAAAAGTTGTTTTTTTCATACAGACAAACTGTATTATTATTGTCAGAAATTACTGTATATAAATAATTGAAATTGAAATTTACTAATCGATTTGATTTTGATCAGCTATCACTTACGATATAAAGGATGCGGAAGACTTATGACATGTTTATCTCGTTCATTATTATACATTTTTAGTTTATCTCGAGACATCCAAAGAACGATTTTGTTTCTTCTTTTGATCTTAATTAAAACCTATCAACGATAGCTCTTTCTTCTTGATGAATGTATACACATAAAATTTTGTGAGCCTTTATTGCAGTTGTTAATAAATTTCAATTGGATGCTTTTTTTTACTCCATTACAGATTAGAGCATAGAAAAATCCGTTAGAAATGAGCCGCTAATCTTGTTATTTCTATCTGAATAATAAATCCGTCACGATTTGAAAAAGAGAAAGTTTTTAAAAATTAATGATTAATACAGATTTCTCGTGAAATCTCTGTCAAAATACTTCACTGATGCTCTTTCAACACAAAATAATCCGAAACAAGAATGAAAGCTATCATGTAGACTTGATTTATCATTGAAATGTGTACATTTATATTTAATTTAAAATACATGAAGCATAACTATAGGAAAATATTGTCACATTGTGAAATGTTGAAGCGTTCTAAGATCAATTTCAAAAAATTTTCTTTTCTCTTATATATATGAGTCAGTTGCAACTTTATTGTACGATTGATGAAAAAAAATGAAAGTGACTATAGAGAAAATCTGAGTAGTACATATTGTTCTCCGTCATTTTCTGAGTAGCCTGTAAAAAGTTCCCAACTACCCGATGCAAACTCGCCGAGATATTCAAGCCCAAAAGTCCAAATTTTGGTGTGTAAAATTTAGTGTAAAAGAATACTTTGAAATTAAAGCAAAGACATAAATATTGTATATGAATCGAGAACTATCAGTGCGTTCTATATATCCTGAATAAATCTCGAGAACCTACGTAAAAAAACCTCGATGCAACACAAGGCGATTTTTCGTGCTAGAGCACAAAACTATCGATTTTTTAGTTTATTTGCCCGTAAATCTTGCTCAGCGTGGTCTCACGAGTCGTGCGATATATAATAAGACTACATTGGGCCAAAAGTCGTTCGAAAATTAGTGAAAGAAGTCTGGAGCTACATTTTGACGTATAATGTAAATTTCTTCTAAAGTTTAAAAGCTGTATGGCTGAAACTTTGTGTGGTTGAAGAACTTTTTGTATACTATATAGAGTGAAAGTTTGAGCGAAATCGGACAAGTACTTCAGGAGTTATTAACTAAACAATTTTTGAAATCTGGAGCTACATTTGTGTGTAAAAGTATTACCATATCAAACGATCACAAAGAGAAAATAAAATAAATAAATGAGTCATAGGTTTAGATAGCTTGAAACTTGCTGTACAAAACGTGCTATCTAATTTTTCTTTTAGTGCTCTTTCTTTCCTTGAGAAATCAGTTTTTTCTTAGATGAGTCATCGCAAAATGTCTTTTTTTTTACTTTCGATGTGAATATCTCGACAGATTGACAAGCTAGAGACTTTACATTTCTATGGTAGTATAGCCATGAATTAAGCAACAAAACAAAAAAAAATTTGAAAATCAGTTCTCTAGAACCGGAGTTGTGATCAAAACACTTGAATATTCCAATCGTACAATAAAGTTGCAACTGACTCATATATATATTGCATGGGTTTTTATTTTCGTTCAACAAAGTAATCTGCCTATACAATCTCAAACGTGTTTTTATTCAAACTTGTTCAGGTTTGATATTATGAATGATCCCCTTTATTTTCAATAAAATAAAAATGTTCCATAGAACTGTTTATAGTCTAGTAGAATATATGTAATTAAATTGCCACAGAATTAATTCTTTGTAATGGACTAAAACTCGGTACGTTTTCATTAGAGAGGTCTATTGAATGTCCCATTTATTTTATAATCATCCACTCCGACACAATACTTTCGTGTGCACGATTTACTTGACACGGACTTACTTGACGGTGATTATTTTTCGATTTTATTTGGTTTTTCCAGCGAAAACATTTTATTTTCGTTGCTGAGGGTTTAGTTGACGTTGATTAAATAAAAATGGATTCCAATTAGTCTATTTTTTATGTACGAATTTACTTGCTGTTGATTGCTTATACGTAAAAAAATGAGTAATTATTACGCCTGTCAATGCATTATCAGAACAAAAGAAACAACAAATATTGCTCATCACCTACTATGGCTGAAAAATCTGCATAACTTGTTGCTGTTGCATTACATTTTACGCATGCAATATTCGGAACCATTTTGGTTTTTGTGTTGTTTCGCAAAATATCGATAATCTATGGAACGTAAATTCTTTTCCCATGTGTAGATTCAATGAATTTAGCAGACAGGTTTTAAACAATACGCGACACAGTTGACTATCCGTACCTCCATATACAGTTTTTTTAGAAAGAGTATTTTATGTTGGCAACCATTTTAATCACAAAATTAATGAGCACTGCTCATTTATAACTGAAAATTCAGTTAATCGTTCGCTTACTGATGAATGTTCCTTCCGATTAGAAAGTTTATTAGAATTTGTTCTGGCAATGCATCTGCACATTGTTTTAGGTCTAACAATGGAGGTGTTTGTACTGTTCGTCACGAAAACCGCTCATATTGGTATCAAATGAAAGGTCTCATTGCCAAACTAACAGGGTTAAAATATTAGCGGCCCATGGCTTGCCTAAAGGGAGATATTCGATTTTTCAGTGAATTTTCTCTGCAGGACCCGCTTTCCCAGCAAAGTCATATTCTCGAATTTGCACCTGAAACTTTGTATGCTTGAAGGTCTCAATGAGACTAGTTTACCAAAAACAAATTCAGAAGTTTTGGACAAACTATATACGAGATATGAATCTCTCAAAAT
>OENM01000760.1:30407-49599 GCA_900239745.1 Rotaria magnacalcarata
GGACTACAGAAATGCTTCTGCTTCGCATCGCATTAAAAAAATCCACGAAGGACTACAGAAATGCTTCTGCTTCGCATCGCATTAAAAAAATAAAACTCGCGACGGTCTACAGAAATGCTTCTGCTTCGCATCGCATTAAAAAAATCCACGAAGGACTACAGAAATGCTTCTGCTTCGCATCGCATTAAAAAAGAACTCGCGACGGACTACATGAATGCTGTGCTTCGCACCGCATTAATAATTTTTTTTATTATTGTAATCTTGCTTATGTTAAATTAAAGGAAACAAAATAAAATGAATCTTTCTGTCATCTTTAAGAGACTATATTTGTTCTTTCTTTCTATATATTCGTATGTTGCAAGAACTGGGAAAATATAGGCAATTCAGAAAAAAATAACTTCAGATGATATTTTAACAATCATGTTTTAGTAAAAAATAAATTAAAAAATCATTGAATGTTTCTGAAATAGTTCATATAAATTTGATAACTCGCCGAACGGTATACCCTCGACAAATACTGACATCTCGTTTCTTTTTATCGACTGGAGCTTTTATTCTATCCAGTCCAATTTTGTTGTTCCTAGATGTTGATATCGGTATCAGAGATGCCAGCAGGCCGGCCTGCCAGGCCAGATGAATTTTGAAACTCTAGTTTGGGATGATTCCTTCATATTATATTAAACTAGGCTAACAGACTAGCTCAGTTCTAATTTAGTGACCTGATTTACGTCTTCTGTGTGTGAGAAAAATTTGTGACAATGCCTTTTTTTATTAATTTTCTATTATGTAGGAGAACTTATTATTCGATTATCGTTAGGAAAATAGAAACCAATAGCTGCAGCTAAAATGATTTGCCAATACAAAACTATGAGATTTGTTGGATTTGAAAAATTAGATACCTCAGTCCGACGATCTTTTTTTGTTGACCTGGCAGGCCGGCCTGCTGGCAGCTCTGATCGGTATTGGTATATGCTAAGATCTTGTTTTGTATCTTGCTAAAATCTAATTCAAAACCAACAGATTCTTCAACTGTTGATACATTTTGATTGTAATTTAAATAGTAGATCAAGTAAATTTTTGCCAGAGGTATTAGATAATTCATAAAGTCACCTATGAATCATATTGATTTTTCAAGTTAATAGAATAAATATGCAAACATGAAACTCGTAACTCTATGCTAAATTATATCTAGAATATTTTAAAACGAATTACAAATGACAACCGAGTCCTAGCAACAGAGACAACAATAATTACTACTTTATATTTAATAGATTAAAAAGATGGGATATGTCGTATATTTTCTTCTTCTGACTTTTCATCGATGATATAATTCGTTTCTATTTTTGAAGTTAACTGTTGCTCTTCTTATCTTTATCTTTATTTTTATTTTGAAGATGTATTCTGTGGGTCTAGACATTGGTACGACATCATGTAAAATTTGTGTTGTTTCATCATCATCATCATCATCATCATCAAATGAGAACAATCGTGTTGTTTTTACCGAACAAATTACTCACAATGCTCACATTATTCAAAAGGAATTCACTTCATTCGATGAACAATCTTCATCGAAAATTCTTGAAACTGTTAATATACTTTTAGAAAAATCAGGCATTCTTAATAATGATTCTTCAATCAAATCGATTCAACTTTGTGGTCAAATGCATGGTCTTATGCTTTGGTCATCAAAATCATCACATACAAAAGTTTCTTCATTGGTTACATGGCAAGATCAACGATGTTCAACTGAATTTCTTTCGACACTTGGATCATCTTTAGCGCATCTACGAACTGGTTATGGTTTAGCTACTTTATTATGGTTAATTAATGAACAAAACGGGAAAGAAGATAAATTAATAGAATATGATCGAGCTGGTACGATTGCTGATTATATTGGCACCATTCTTTGTGAAGATTCAGAAATGAAATCACAAATATCAACTCAGATGGCGACTAGTTGGGGTGCTTTAAATTGTCAATGGCCTATTGAACATTGTCTGTTACCAACCATCGTTGAACCAGGCACTATTATTGGTTATTGGAAGACGAAAGTTCCTGTTTATGTTGCGCTTGGCGATTTACAGTGTTCTGTATTTAGTTGTCAACCAGATAAAAATCAATGCGTTATGAATATTTCAACATCAGCACAACTTGCTTTAACTGTCGACAGAGAAGTATCCACTGTATCAAGTCCACAGGATGATAGTCTCTCATCAGCATCAGCCTCATCATCAATGCGTGTTCCTTATTTTGATTCAAAAGATTTATTAGTTGCTGCTTCACTTAATGGTGGTAATATTCTGTCTGCTTTTGTTCAGTTAATTCATTCTTGGCATGTATCTTTGTATAATGTTTCATCATTATCACTCGATAGCCTTTGGTCTCGATTAATTGAACTTGGTCTTCATTCATCATCAACAATTGAAAATTTTTCGGCTGCTTTATTTGGTGAACGACATGATCCATCCATGGCAGCGTCAATAACAAATATTCGTTCAATGAATATGACTCAATTGAATGATATTGGTGTAGTATTTCGTTCAATGTGCCGATGGATAATTAAAAATTTATTTGAAATGTTAGGAAAAGAATCCTTAACGATGCAATGTGTCATCGGTACAGGTAGTGCTTTAATGAGAAACGATGTTTTACAACGAGAACTTAAAGAAAAAGTAAAGTGTCAAGTAGTATTTGAAGAAAATTCTGATGCTGCTTATGGTGCTGCTTTATTTGCGCTGATGCAATAATATTCTTTTTGTGATTATCTATAAAAGCCATCCAAGGTAACGATAGTGATTTTTTTGCACCTTCTTCATCCTGTTTGGAAATGTCTGATTTTGATTGAATTCAGGTTTCGTTTCGTGAACACGATTTATTAACGATTCCTTTATCTTATTTCTTTTTATTGATTTATTTGTAGATAGAAAAAGTATTTAATGGCAGAAGAATCAATAGTTGATGTTATTGTCGTAGGTGCTGGAATATCAGGCCTTTATGCAGCTTATCGACTGCAACAAAAGGCACCAGAACTTAAAATACTTGTATTTGAAGCAAAAGGTAAATAAGATAATTTCTAAATGACATAAATTTAATTACTTTTACTTTAAATTAAGATCGAGTTGGTGGTCGAACATTAACGGCTGATCTTAAAACATCTCGCGATGGAAATGAAACAGATCGTTTTGATCTTGGTGGTCAATGGGTTACTGAGTAGGACATCTTTATCAGCATTTGCAGCTATTCTATTTTATAATACTTAGTACACAAGAAAATATCACAGCATTACTCAATGAATTAGAATTAGAAACATATCCGCAATATCATACAGGCGCAAGTATAGCAGAATTATGTCGTCATATAAAACAATATGCATTACCAATACCATTTATTTCTTTACTTTCATTTCTTGAAAGTATTTATAATGTTTTTCGAGTAAGAAAAAGTGAAATGAATTAATTTTAGTTTTGTCTATATTTTAATTATATTTTAATAGCTTGAAAATTTAGTATCAACTGTTCCAACATGGAATCCTATGAGGACAAGAAATGCTGATTATCTTGATCAACATACGCTTGCAGATTTAATGAAACCATGTATACGTAATAGTAAGTGTTTAAATGATCGTCATATAGTTTTATTTTAGTTTTTTCTTCTTCTAATTACGTAGGTGCAAAACCATTATTTGTTGCTGCTGTACGAACTGTATTCGGCTGTGAACCTGAACAATTAAATGCTCTTTTTGCTTTAACATATGCTCAAGCTAGCGGAGGATTTATGAGATTAACATTAACCGATCCTGGTTGTGCACAAGAAAAGAAAATTAAAGTAACAGGAAAATTAATTTTCATTGGAATCATCATCATATACTATTTTAGGGTGGATCACAACAAATCTCTCAAATACTTGTTGAACGTATCGGTACCGAGCACGTTCGACTCGAAACACCGGTACAAAAAATAGTACAAAAAGAAGATGGTTTTGTATAATTTTCATGTTGCATAATTTAATTATTTGGTTTAATTTACTTTTTGAAGGTACCATTTTGGTTACTACTACGCAAAACCAAGCAATAGTTCAGTGCCGCAAAGTTATTTTAGCTATTCCACCTTCGCAAATCAGTATTCTATTTTACTTTTTCTTTCCATCATTTATTTATTTATTTATTTATTTTGATCTAGTTCCAATACAGTTTGAACCGATGTTACCAGGATATAAACGTGAACTGTTTAAACATATGCCAATTGGTAGTTATCTCAAATTTATTTTTATTTTTGATAAAGTATATTTGACTATTTTTATTAGAAAACATATCGAATTTTGTTTAATATAAATAGGCTTTCTGGCGAGAAGATGGTCTTAGTGGAGAAGTCATTAGTGATGGAAGCTTTACTTCCCTTGGACTTTCTATTGGACCTTTGACTTGTAAGAAAAGATTGAAATTATCCAACAAGTTAGTCATTTTTTTATGATTTGTTCTTTTTTGTCTAGATTTGATTGATGGCACAAGTTCAAATGGTACACCTGCTTTAATAGGTTTTATCGGTGGTCGATGTGCTTCTGTTTGGACAAGTGTAACATATGAAGAACGACGTAAAGCTTTAACTGAATGTCTTTCTCGATATTTTGGTGGTCATAAAATAACCAGTCACTTAATTGAATATGTTGAAAAAGATTGGAATTTAGAACCATATTCCGGTGGATGTCCATGTCATAATGCAACAACAGGATCAATGAAGGATTTTGCTGATGGTCTAAGAAAACCATTTAAAAATATTCATTTTGCTAGTACGGAAACAGCTAGTCAATGGATGGGTTATATGGATGGAGCAGTTGATGCTGGACGACGTGCAGCATCAGAAATTTTAGTATCATTTCGTGACAATAGCCAATCAAAAGATGATGAGATTGATTCATATACTTATGAAAGTCAAAGTAAATCATTTCATTTATTCTACATTTAGAATAATAATAAGTTTTCTATTCGTTAGATCGCAAATATCAAAATGTTCGAGTACCACGATCAAAATTCTATTATGCAATTCCGATAATTATTGTTTCTATTGTTGCTTTATCGAAAGTGTTCTTTCCTAGAGTACTTCAGTGATTTAGTTTTTACTCTCTACGTGCGCATAAATAAGCATTTTATTCTTGTCATTAAAAACAAAATTGATGTATTAAAAATTTAGAAAAGCTAATTAATTTATGGTTTTCTTCAGATAAAAGAATGGCAAGTCTATTTGTTCGACAACTATGGTCAGGTATAGGATGTTCATCAATTCTTCGTCCAACTGTCAACATTCAACCATCGATACGAACAAAAATGGTTCGACGTGTCAATCGTCATCGAGTACCAACACATGCAAAGCCAAGCGATAGATGGGCGCAGAAAAAGACTGTGTATGTAATCAACATAATCGTTAATTAGAGAGGAAAACAAACGAATAATTGTTTTATTCTATTTTTTAGGGCTCGCATTATGGAAGCTGATGTTGCTTATGATGATGAATTTGCTAAAAGAAAACCGATTGATAAAGTATGGCTAGCAAAAGAATATCCTGTTCGATCATGGCCACTTGAAACAGTTTTGCAATGGCATCGAGAAATGGTGCAACCAAAAATACTTAATTCAATGGATTCATTTGTTTGGGCACGACTTAAACTTGATATGACAACACCGAAGAAGGTTTTTCTTGTTGAATATACAATGCTTTTTTTTAAATTATTTATATATATATATTTAGACAAAATTTGTTGAAAATGTCAGAGGTTTAGTAACATTTCCACACTATTTTGAAGATCGGCCACGTAAAAATGTTGTGCTTTTCTGTCGAGTAAGTAATTTTACTTGATTGTTTTTATTTTTATTTAATTTTTTAATTCTATTTTTAGCTTCCTGAACATATCAAAGCAGCTGGTTACTATTTTATTTTGTTTATTTTTTGTTCTATTGATTTGTTTGTATAGAAAAACATGGTGCTTACATGTTTGGTTATACTGAAGTGATTAAACAAGTATAATATAAAAAATTTATTTTATTTTATTATTTTGAAATAACTCTTTCTTTCTTTAGTTTGAACGAGGTGATGTTACAGATACAAATTACGAATATGTATTATGTGCACCAGACGTTTATGCTGATATTTTGCATTTAAGAAAGAAAATTTCCAAAGATAAATTTCCAAACCCACAATATGGTATTAATTTCAGTTATTTATTAAATTAAAAGTAACTTTTGTTTGCAGGTAGTCTTCATCCCAATGTTGATAAAATGTTAGAAAAATTTATTCGTGGAAAAGAATATCAATCAGTAAAGTATGAAGAAGCTCGTGGCATACTTGAACTTCGTTTTGGCATAGTACGTTCTATTCTTTAAAATTATGCTTAGTTTTATAAATTAAATTTAGATAAATATGCCTCAAGAACAATTAATAGAGAATTTTCAAGCATTGATCGAACAAGTGAGCACTCATTCACAGACAAAAGTTGGCCCATTTGTAACTGGATGTTCTGTCTATTGTCCACCATCAACAGAAGAATTTCGAGTTGATGTTACACCATTTCTTCCTAGTGACGAAGATGTCATTGAAAGCAAAGAACTAGAGAAACAAGTTGTTGATGATTTAATTAAGAAATCAGCACCGGAAATAGGCGATGATATACTTAAAGCATTACCATCAGTAAAATAAATCTGTCAAAAAAAGAAAATCTTTCATTTGTTAAAGTTGTAGCGTTTTTGTTTCTCATTAAAACAGTTTTGTAAGATTGTTAATAAAAAATCGAACATAGAATTTCGATAATTATGGTTTTTAATTCTTCTTAAAAGGAATTTTAGAAATTGATGCGCCGATGATATTTGACTTGCTTGTTCGTCATGATCGAATTTTTTTATCATGAATTTCAACAAATGTTTTCATCATTTCTTACAACATGCTAAAATGTTACATGGATTCATCATTCTGTATGATAATAATTCTTAAAAGCAAATCTATCATTATTTTAGGAGCTTTGTGATTCAATGCTATAGACTTTTTCAGAAGGAAACATTTTTCTTTTGTTGTATTGTGATGGATTGATCTGTCATACAATCATCGCTGGGGGTAGCACCTCTCTTTATCAGTATTCTCTTCCTTTCATTGTTCTCTGTCTCGCTCTTTCGTGCGCACATATAAATACCCTTGTTCAATTGTTGTTCACCAGTCATTCTTGACTCATCTCTCCTCTTCTATCCTCTTTCCCCCTTTTCATTGTAATCCTTCCATAAGTATATGAAAGAATAAACACAAGTAACTCAAATCCGTTACATGTATCTTTCTCAATATTCTTATTTATTTGAAGTAATCAATAGCTTACAAGTGATATTTAAAAAATGTTTTTAAAAGTCAATATAATTTTTAGTTTGATAATGACTTTAGTATGAAGCATAATATCGTATCTTATATGTTAATTCGACTGACAATCGATGTTTTTCATATGATGGGGAATATGAATTTGCGGCAAAATCGAATTCATTAAAATCATCTCTATTTGTGACAAAATAAAAACTGTAGTGGTACAGCGTTATAAGCAGCATACCGCTATACTACTATACCGTACGATGGGGGACCTAGTGTGGGCGTGGGAGTACCTTCTCCTCTGTCTCTCTGTCAGGGATACGTGACATCTAGCTACCGCTATAACAGTATAGCGGTATAAGCATTTTGAATTTACCGCAAATTCAAATACCCCATGAAGTCATGCTTTTAGAATACTTCATCCTTGATACGGGTACAAACTGATCTTTCATGTTTGGTTTTTGTAGATAGATATTTTCAAGGGGGAAAAAGCGGCTCCTGGTGGATTCCAGAATCCATCAGGAGCCGTAGATTCCACCAGGATCCATAGAATCCATCAGGATCGATTTTGATTAGTGAATTTATATCAATATTTGAAACAATTTTCAGTTGCCAAAGAGAACAACGACACTTATATATGTCGGATCAATATGACTTTGATCGAGTTTTGAAAAAATTACGAAAGTGACCATGCATTTTGTTCACAGATCTAAATGGTCTATTTATCGTTTCTTGAATCTAAATGCTTAGAAAAAAAAACTTACAAATTTTGTTGTACACAGAAAGAGAAGAACCGAAGGAATCATTCTTCATATTATTCTATGACTGAGAATGTGTTACAATAGTCTTGAAAAAAAGTATTTAGCCTTTTTGTAATATAGACAATATTGTTGGAAAAAATAATATTATTTTGTTTCTACCGATGACTTTGTCTGTGTATTGATTAATTCTTCATATTAAATTGCAAAGTTCTAACAAGTACATAAATATGACTTGGTTTACAACGATCGGTTCAAATATATGAACTGACAGCTTTGCACAAGTTTTGTTTCAAATATAATAGGGAGTGCTAGCTATAGCAAAAATTGAAAAAATACATGGATTATTGCTATTTACTACATAGTTTGCCACTACTTACATATTACGGCATCAATATGAAGAGGACAGGAATTTTCCAACAGTGACGATTCACTGTGAGTAATATGAGGATTTAAAATAGAGATGATGAAATCAACAATGTTATTATGCAATAATGTATTTGTTAGATCAACAAAGTGCAAGTGACACGACTTTTGGCGTTATAAAGTGTGAAAATTAAAGCAAATAGCCATTAGTTCAAAACCAGTACAGAGTGAGGAAAAAACCTAGCTACTTTCTAGCAAAGATGTCATAAATGAGGGGTTTGATTTTTATGGATACAACGGTTGAGACTAACGATGAAGTCGATGACAACATGAAAAATCAACGGTGACGGCCGATGGATAAGCTAGCATTAGCACAGTCTCTTAACAGAGAGACGGAGGGCTGCGCAAATACGGATACAGCTTGTATCGCGATTTTAAATACAAATGAGCACATAAACTCTTCCACGATTACCTATTCACTTTGACTAACTCTTATCGACATGTATCGGCTTATTAGTCGATACAAGCCGATGCATGCCGTTACATGAATTCTAGGTTTTTTGGGAGTATATGGGTCGCTACAGTGATGTACTAACCCGATACTAACCGATACAAGCTATTCAAAGTGAATAGGCGATCGGGAAAGAGTTTAGATGCTCATCTGTATTTTAAATCGCGATACAAGTTGTATTCGTATTTGCGCGTCTCTGGAAAGACGTCTAGGCAGTATAAAAAACCGGTCACTATGACAAGCTGCTGACTCAATCACTGAGTTTACCAGTATTAACGATGACGCTTAACAGTGCACCCTCAGTGAGTTTAAGATTTCGTTCCTAGGTACCGGAAATATCAGGTGGGGGTTACCTTTCTTAGAGCGCTAAATTTGGTGCGGATTCTCGTGCTTATGAATCCGATCTAGGCTCTTGTATCTGGATATAAAATCGAAACTCAGTCTGAGTTTTCAGTGCCCAGGACCCCATTATGAGTTTCCGCTCATTGGAATTCAGTAACGCATAGTAACTTGATACAAGCTGTAAGAATAAGCATGTGTAAATATCTCTGAATTGTCCAAAAAGCGTGAAAACGAATATTCAATTGTGTTTTTTGTTCTTTGGGAACAGAGTCTAATAAAGCGGAAGTCCTGACACTACTCGCTATAATCTTATCACCTTTAGTATCGATATTTAAACATCATAACACCCACACCATCAAATTTCAACTCATTATGTAATCAGTAATAGAACTAACAATTTAAACATATTTCCGTTAATTGTATTGTGTTTTTCTTAGTAAACCACGTTTAGCAGCTGTTCCTCACAGATTATACATTTCCTAGGCGTGGATTGTAATGATTGTAGATAGAAGAGATATCTGTGCTGATGGTGTTACGCTTTATTTAACTCTTCAAATCACAAAATCGCCCTGATTACATATAAAACACACATTTAAATACTCTACCATTTGAGAGAACGAAGGAGAATAAGAGATAAAGAGAAATATCAAGGACAGAAAGATAAAGGTAATAGGTACTATGGAAATAAATGGCGCCATACTCCCAAACATCATGTATAGATTACACTAGAACGGGAGCGTTACACCCCCGGATGGAATTTGGACATTCCGTATGTATCATTACATGGATCAATTCCACATCTGCATGATTGCTGTTGAGTGACTAGAGTTTGAGTTAGATTCAGACTGTTCTGGTCGCTCCTCCTACACGAAGAGCCGTCCTTTTAGTTCAGAATCATCAAGAAAAACAGCGATCAACTTCGTTTTATCATACGATTTTCAATTATTTTGTCAGTCTTTGTATCAGATATTGCATAATGCATTTGAAAATTGCTTTGATGATATCATTCGGGGAGAGGGAAGGAAGGAATCTCAGAAAAATGACAAGTAATCGCAAAACACGGAGACGCTCCATAAGAAAATAAAACGTGACGACCTAATATGTGAAAGATCCCTAATAACTTCATCACTCTATCGCATATTCTTATGAAAAAAGATTCAAATTTCATGTTTTTCATGTGATTTACAAATTATATTTTTAACTTTTCCCTTGACAGCAAAAAGAGTTGTTGGATAACCTTTTACAGGATGTTAATGATTACGAGACTTAATGTTGCGAAGACGAAAATCATGCTAAGAAGCTACAATAGAAAACCTTAAAAAGCAGCTTCGTCTAACTTTGATAAGCCATTATTTTCGACTAAAAAAAGCAAGCGACAGCGACAAGGAGTAGATACTGATCTTCACATATCTTCAAATATTCACCAAGACCCATAGGAATCCACTTGAATCCAGCAGAATCCAGTACCCAGGTCGATCAACTTGTGTCGTACACGGTCGTTTAACCATAATTTACGGCCGTTTGGCATGCACCGTATTACGGTCGTTTTGTATCGTGCCATAAACGATCGGATACGGTCGGATCCTGAAATTTCCGACCACAGTACGGTCGTTACTAACCGTTTACGACAAGGTAAAATACGGCCGTAATACGGTGCATGCCAAAACGTCAAATTACGACTATTTACGGTCGGCAACGTTACAAAACGGTAGTATACGTTGCCGTATACGGTCGTTTGCGATCGTATCAGGTTGTCGTAATGTTCGACCTTGGTAGAATCCAGTAGAATCCATAGAATCGATTAGGATCCACAGAATCCACGAGGAGCTGCCAGAATTCGCTAGGATCCATAGAATCCACCAGGATCCAGGAGGAGCCGCTTTTCCCCCTTGGATATTTTGCAGATTAGATAACCTACAAAGTCGGTTTCAACATTTGATTATACCAAGACTCTCTTTGATGCAAAGTTCTAATCTTCAATTTATGTTGCTCTTGTTTACTTGATAAATTTTGATTACTATGCTGTTTTTCGCACTTCTTCGAGGTTATCATCATAGAGATAGTCTCATAAATGAGTCATACTTAAACTGATTACAGCTGCTATTGATTCACGTATTTTTTGAACTTCGGAGTCAATATGTACTAGTAACGCTCGAACTTATGATGAAAAGTCTATGATATTCGATCTCTACTTTCGAAACATTTAACTGTTGTATGTATACAAATTTGAACATATTTTGTATGTTTGGATTTAAGTTAAATGAAACACATAGTATTCGAAATGGTAAATAAACTTAAATTTTATTCAAGGCGATGATCGTATTTTAGATGCTGTCCGTGCGCTTATTTTTACTCAAATATCAGTATAAAAAAAAGAAATAATGATTATTCATCATACTGGTTGTGGTTCTATCTATTTTTCAGGCATTGATCAAGTATTGCATGCTCTTAAAGTATAATTTTTATTCTCATTTTATCTTATCTGATTAAAATATTGAAATGGGTGAATTATTTCTTTTTAATTAGGTATAAAATTGATATTTTTTTTATAGTTCAATTTGATTACTTTTAATATTATTAAAAAAAGACTTTTATATCTTCATAACGAAACTTTTATTTTAAAAATTATCTAATTCAAATTCATTAAAATCCCTATTAAGAACAGATAAATAATCGCACCATATATTTTCGTCCAGTAGAATAGATTTTATTGACATTTTTTCGATTGATTCCGTGCTTATTTTTCGTTGATATTTCATTATAAATACTAGCCAGTGAATAAAATTGTGAACAACGTTGCAATTCAAGATTATGTCGCTTAACAAATAGATTCGACGTATCCAAGCCCAATAAATGTTGATTGTTTTTACTTAATCTTGCATTCATCTTATTTGCTGGATTGCCCATTGCAAAAGAAATAATATCTAATTTTTTTATTGGTGGGTAAGATGGAGATGATAAAACAATTGATTTAAGTGTAAATCAATTTTCCATTTATTAAGATTTTGTTTTAGTGGTTATTAGCTATTTTTAATAAATGTTCCATGTACCTTAATGAAACACGTTGTTTGATCACAGAAAGATAAAGATAAGACGAAGAAGAGAAAACATAACTTTCACTTAAATAAATAAGAAAAGAATGTATGTAAAAAAAATTTGTAATGTATACATTGATCAACTAGATACATTGATACTAGCAAAATGGTATTATTGTTTAACTGTACATACTATCTGACTTTTCGTTCAGATAAATAAAACAGTATTATCTTTCATTCGATGTATGCAAAATTTTAACATCGGAATTTTCATATCTGGTTGTCATGACTTAACTTCAGTAAGAATGTTAATCATGCTGAAAAATAGCAAACTCAACTTACTTTTCACTGATGAATATGCTTTATGCATCTCAATTCAATTTCTTAAAAAATAAATGTTCAATGGTGAGAACATAATTATCTAGCACTGAAGTTGATAAGATTTCGCATTAAGATATAACGAAGTTGAAACATGAGAAAACTTCTACAGAATTAATGATAATCTTAAAGTAGCCACTGCTTCTACTGGTATTATGTTTTTTGTGCATGAATAGATTATTAGTTATTTTCTTGGATTTTTTAAGCTATGTCTCTGCAATGCTAAATCAATTTTGGAAGGACTTTTCGTGTGTTATATAAATATCTTTAGTAGCAGCACTCTTTCACTATGACTATTGACATGCAAGTCAATTTGGATATTTTTCCACGAAAGAGAAATAACAATCAATATTTAACAAAATTCTATTGTTGTTATATTTTTCTAATGAGTTATTCATTACTGTGTATTGAGTAAACCAAAATGCAATGTCATTATTTGACTTCATATTCTTAAAGCTAGAGAGACTTCTTAAAATGCGATTATGATTTTTATCTTGCTTAAAACTAAATAGTCAAATTCTGTAAAATTTGGGGTGTATAGTATCAGTTTTTACTACTACACAAATCAGTAATGTTATGGTATTTTAAGTTACAATGAGTGATGAAAACAGATTTCTGAATGTGTGAATATTTCACGTGTAGATATCTGTCATTACGGTTATATCTCAATAAAACAAACAAAGTTTCAACATGATAGAGACAAAGGTTCAAGAGCCATTCGAATAAAGAATATTGAATTTCATATGATAATAAAAAGAAATCTTCGATAAAGATTGGAAATAATGAAAAGTACATTTTGCTTTTTATTGAACCTTATGCATATACATTCTGTATCATCTAATTACATCGTTGGTTAAGCTGAGTGATTTGTTATGACTTTTTGGACGTAGTCACAACATATTTTTAGTATAAAAAATTTCAGATATTCTAGTCGATGATTTCATGCTTGTCTCTTATTCCATTTTATGAAGATTTTTTTTACTGATTTGAACTCTTTTTAATTAATAAACAGAGACTCACAGTATTCTCGCAGGTGCTCTTGAATTCCATGACCTAATATCTTTAAAACCATTTATTGATCAATATTGTTCGGAAATTCAACGTCGTTCGAGATTTAATGTAAATACGATCGAGTATGCATAAACTAAAATTTATCCACAACCCGATAGAAAGCATCTAAAGACGTTCTCTAATAAGTTTACGCAAGCCATTTGGTTACACATAAATGCTTCTGACTTCTTCAAGTTGAAGTGAACGAGTTTGACATATAGTTGGAAAAAAGTAGTCATCTTTTAGACTTGACTTGTGAAAGATGTTTCATAAGGTTTAATTTACCACAATGGATGGTTTAAGAAAAAAATGCATTGCTTTTTGAGTACTGTCGATTTCACTTTCTCATCAGTCCTATCAAGAGTACATTTTTTTCTGAACTTTATCGTACCAATCAGTGCTCATAGTTCATTGTGCGAAGTCAATCGTTCATAGGGTTAAAATTAAGTCAAATTTAACTTGAATCTTACTTTGCTAAAATTCAACCTTGGCTACTGTTAATTATTTGATTTGATTCAAGGTTCTGGTCGTATTTGAAATGCTGTTCGTTTGCTTATTTTGAGTTCATTATTATGACAAACAAAAGAGATAGTGATTATTCATAGGAATGATTGTGGTTTTACTGATTTTTCAAGCAGTAGATAAATTCTCTCTACACTGAACAATTCATCATTAAAAACTTATTCTTCTTAAAAATTCTTTAAATCTATATGTTCTGTTCTTATTTTATATTTTTGAATTTTATAGGTAACAACACACATGTAGTGAACATTTGGACATTATTTCACAGTGGTGACAAGACTGGCTGTTTTTTTCCCAATCATTTTTGAAAGCAATCAGCATTTAATAACTTTAATAAGTAGATAATAATAGCCATCGATTTTAGAAGACATTATTGTTCGAAGATTTTTATGTCATATTGCAACAGGTTAACTCAGAGAAATCTAATGAGCGAGGCGATTACTGTTTGTTTCGCTGTTGATTATAGGAGAATCAATTGAAATTAAAGTGTTCAAACAGTTTTGAAATACTACAGTATAATATCTTATCAAGATACAACTTATGCATCACTAAAATAAACTAAGTTGGTTTTCTTCTTAGCTGATGATTCATTTAGTGTAATTCATTTAATCTGATATCAGGAATACGCACACATGTAAATTACAGCATATAGTCTTCGTTAAATATAACTAGCTCTCTAAAAACGATACAATACTACATATTACTATTATTGACATTTATAAATTTCTGGTGATAACATTATTTCGATTAAATCCTTTATAAAAGGTCTTTGCTTTAATCCAGTCTTCTATTTGCGACTGTGTGTAACTGAAGTATAATCAAAATATAAAACAACATAAGTCAAAATTTCAATGCAAGCTACACTATTAATTTTATTCTACACGCTGTGGAGGACTGTGGCTGTGGTGACTATCGAACAAAGGTATCGTAATTTCCCAAGAACAACTAAAGAAAGTTAACTATGAGTGAAAAAATGATGTAATTTTGATAATTCCTACATGGATGCATTATATTTCAGAAGAGAAACTCATCTTCGTTTATGACAAAGTAGCCGATGTTCTCATCATTTGATAAGTGAGCTGCTATATTTTTCTTATTTACAAGTTAATATAATTTATTTGAAATCGTCAATTATTTTTATTGGAATCAGATCCTTTTGGCAAGGCTACCAGTTTTATGCTCAGATTGTTAAAAGGACTTAGATACTATGACTCTGTTTAGATCGAAGTATTGTACCGAATCTCAAAGACTATTTGTAGATAATATATAGTAATTGACAGAGAATTTTCGATGTGTTTCTAGCATACTTTGTTTTTGATTAATCTCTTTTATATTAATAGGTTGATCATAAGGTATCCTCAATTTATAGAGCCATCAACAAATATCGAATACATCCATTTGGCTGATCATAATGAGTATCGTTTGTATAAGTTAACGCTTAGACATGGCTCCATACGATCTCAAATATATACTGTGAATAAATGGCTTGAAGAGTACTTGCAAAAGTCATTCGAAATGCCAAATCAATTTTATCCTAACATTGTTGAAGTATGTGGAACAACAATGCTGGCTTTTTTCATTCAAAATACTACCGTATCGACGCAGAATATCAATGCACTTCTTTTGGCTCGCCTCGAAGCGTATGACAACTCAAAATATATTTGCTATATTAGCGTTTTGAAAGAACATCGGCAAAAGGGTCTTGGAACAAAATTATTAAATGAATTTATTAAAGATGCTATTCGATTGAATAATGCTCGAGTCTCATTGCATGTAAATACGGAAAATAAGAGTGCGTTGTCACTGTATTTAAAATGTGGTATGAGATGTATTGATTACATTCCTGGCTATTATTTCGGTGATCAATCCTATGCGACTCAAAATGCTTTTAGCATGATCTTAGAAGTAAAAAATGTTAAAAATTCCACAACAGTCTGCCAATCAGCAGCTGCTGTTGAAATTTCTCCCAATGAGCAAGCTATTTACAAACAAAAATGTCCACAGGCATTCAATGAATAATATTCGAAACAAATGGCTTTTTCTCTTTAGTTTTGGAACACATTTTTGCACAAAAAGCTCATTTGTTGAATCATTCTTGAAGTTGCTATTCGAAGAGATATTTTTGAAAAATTTTATACTTTCCATAAAAACAAAATGAAATAAGTTTATGAAAATAGCGAAAACAAAGATTTGAAAGCTGTTTTTATTTACTTGTTTATCAATATATTATTAGTGAAACAGTATCAAAAAAAGATCACACACATGTAAAGTTTCACTAGGGTTTGGGATATATCTTTTTTACGAGTCTTCCAAGATCAAAAATTATTGATTTGCAGAAAAAAGTATTCAAAATATTGAGACATAATTATCTAATTCCCAAAGGTTCCTGGTACTTTCAAATAATTTTACTATTCAACTTTAACAATTAGAAAACAGTTTGACCTGTGTCATACCGTGATATTGAATAAACTATGTAAATATTATCTGCATGCCGTTTATATCAATCAATTACTTTATAACAGGGTGTTTCCATGGGAAATATACCATTTTATAGAATAGTATCTCCTATCAACGTGAAAAGTTCAGCATTTGTAGAGCTCAATTAGCTGACCATTTTGATCTACTTGGATTGTAAAATATATGTTGCGATCTATGATTTAGAAAAGCCAACTTTTCTGGATTTTCTAAGAAAAATTTTCAACTGATTTTTCGTCATTTTTTTCTAAGCGTTTAGTTTTTGCTTATTTTTATTTTCGTATTTTTCTCATAGTGCTAGTTTTATTCAGCTTTAAAAATAGTTTACGATCCCCTGCTTTTTGAATCCCGAAGGTATTCTGGTGTGCATTTCAAGAGACTAAACTCCTAGAGACCTGGATCTAGAAAAAATGAAATCCCGCTTATGTTTCGATTAAGAAAGTGCAACTTTTGGAATTTTCCGGAGAACTGAAATAGTGGAGAAGATAGAGAAAACATTTCTCTACAAAATGGCGTACTTCGTTTCTCAGGGCGATTACGTATGTTGAAATAAAAAAAGACACAAAAAAGGTATTTTTTAATGTTTTCACCTAATTTTTCACCAGTGAAAGATTACGTCATCCATTCAAAGTCAACTAATTAAGTTTATCTAACTATTGGAGATACATGAATCAACCATATTGTGAATTTTCTGTAAAATGAAGGACAGAAAATCTTTTTTTTTTATTGGTTATTTCGTTGCCTTTCTTTGATAAATGATGAAGATGATCTGTTTCATCGTTTATCATGTTATTCATATTCATATATCTCTCTAAACTGAACTGTTCAACATTTAATCAATGCCCGATTCAAAGAAATGGTGCATACATCCTACTCGTCATGTTAATGACACGTCAATTGGAAGACGCCCGTCTCATCCTCGAGGTCATCATCCTATATCTACTCAGTTAGTAGGGAACATTAAAACACAATACAGTCGTTCAATTGGAATGAAGAAAACATCGTTGAACGAAGGTGATCATTTATGTAAGGCTTGTTATTGTCGTGAACTTGCTCGTTTTGATAAACTTTACTCAAGACAAAGTGAATCAATGGAAATTTACGACTAACGAGGGAACGTTTCCGAATGATATCAGCCATTCGAACTCATATTTTGCTCATGAGTAGGATGTACGATCCAGTGAGACTAGATAAAATCTGAAAGATTTCTTGTCATTAGACCCTTCTTTCAAACTTATGATCATTTTACTGAATTTTCTACCTCGAGCAAGTAATTTAAGGAAAAGTTGAATGAAAGACTTTTTGGCTGAAATTTTGCCTAACAATAGGTTTCATCGATATTAGAAGACCGTAAAACTTTCAGTTGAAACAGACGCATTATTTTCGAAATACTGCATATTGAAAGGAAGTCAATTTTACGATAATTTTTAGAAAATGACCCTTTTTCTTCAATATGCAGTATTTCGAAAATAATGCGTCTGTTTCAACTGAAGGTTTTACCGTCTTCTAATATCGATGAAACCTATTGTTAGGCAAAATTTCAGCCAAAAAGTCTTTCATTCAACTTTTCCTTAAATTACTTGCTCGAGGTAGAAAATTCAGTAAAATGATCATAAGTTTGAAAGAAGGGTCTAATGACAAGAAATCTTTCAGATTTTATCTAGTCTCACTGCATCGTACATCCTGCTCATGAGCAACATATGAGTTCGAATGGCTGATATCATTCGGAAATGTTCCCTCGTGAGTTCAAAGGGCCTACTCGTTTTGAAAGTACTTTTTGTCAAAAGAACACGTCGACAAAATGTCTCCTGGAAACCTAGATGACAGATCATGCCTAGAAGTAAGTCTCGCATAAATACATTGATACAAAATATATTATGTTTCTTTAAATAAATTAAAACGCGTCCGGAAATATCATCAACTCGATCCTCAGTTAGATGAAATAATTTCATGTCGAACAATATCAATATCGACGGAAGATTTTCAACACAATTATGAACGATAACCTTAATTCTGCAATAATCAACTGTCCGCATTCTCATCCATCAATTTCTTTGTCTTCTGAGATTTTTTGACATTTCGCCTAAGTTAAAAGCACAAGAAAAAAATTAAAGATTCAAAAATAAATTCCCAGTAAAACTAGGCTTAGGCATCGAATATTCATAGTCAGATAAACTTAATTAGTTGACTTTGAATGGATGACGTAATCTTTCACTGGTGAAAAATTAGGCGAAAACATTCAAAAAATACCGTTTTTTGTGTCTTTTTTAATTTTAATATAGCTGATCGCCTCAAGAAGCGAAGTATGCCATTCTGTAGAGAAAATTTTTCTCTATCTTCTTCACTATTTCAGTTCTCCGGGAAATTCCAAAGTTGCACCTTGTTAATCGAAACATAAGAGGAGTTTCGTCTTTTCTAGATCCA
>OENM01000761.1:0-18769 GCA_900239745.1 Rotaria magnacalcarata
GTACACGAAAAGTGTAGTTACACATAAAATTCATCGAGTACTCACTCGAGTAATTTGCGTACTCATGCTGCAAAGTCGTACTCGTTGGGCGAGTACTTTTACTAGGGAATAGTTCGGATTATTACCAGTACCAAACTTCCACCAGTATCGCGGCAATAATGCCTGATAATACCGGGCAAAATAATATAGTAATGTGTCTTTGCACGACAAATAATTGCAATGTTGATCTTATAACATGCACAAATGGGATGAACATACCGTCTTATCTCTTGGGTTATAGTGGGTCAACAGCATCCTTGCCGACAACATCTACAATAAACACTTCAAGCGGTACTACTGTATCATCTGGTTCAGCAAGCAGTTCTTCAACATCCATCAATACGAGCTTACAATCATGGGCATCAATACCGGTTCAATCACAATTACCATCTCTGGTATTAGTGCTGGAAATAATAGTACTTTCACTACTACCCCAAAATCAAGTTTTTTGAGTGAGAAAGCATTTTATCGTAAACGTATAGTTATTATTTTCCTTGCTTTATCTTTTGCTTCGCTTCAGGTGTTAAATGCAACCGAATTTTCTCAGCAGTAGCGCTTACAATTGTCGCCATTGCTATTTTGTCGCTTTGAATTAAACAAACCTTCTTTACTAATTATTCAATGAAAACTTTTAACTACATAAGGATTTTACTTTCCATCACTGTAATCAGCTTTTCACTTTAAAAAAATCTTGCAACTTATCCATGAAATAAACTTTTTAATACGAACTGTTTTATATTGAACTGAAGCGATTGCCCCGCCCCGTTCATTACAGAATCTCCAAGGTAGGGCATGCACCCTAAAAAATAGGTTTAATACCGAACTTCAGTGGCTTAGTACATTTGACCTAAACGGTTTTAGCTTTTGTAAAGTGAAAATCGTTTCGTAATAATTATTAGGGATGCCAATTTAACTTTAATTTGGGTGTTAAAGTATTACTTTAACTATTTCTTAAAGGGTGGGTGTGTGGGTGTGAACGATACAAAAGAAGCTCACACTCACACCCACACCATTTGCCTATTTACTATAATTCAAAAATATGTGCAGGTTGTCATGATGGTGAGAGTGTGGATGTGGAGGAGTTTGGCTTTAAGTATACATATCGATGTGTGTGTGTGAAGTGAAGGGACGAACCACACTACATTCTTGCTCGGAATAGCTCCATGAAATGATTTTTCTGCAACTCAGAATTCAGGACAGCAACGATTTCATAGCGACTTTTATTAGCCTGAGTGTAAAAAGTCTTCGCACTAATTTTTTCTTCGGATTTCTCATAGAGGACGGTTGTTTTTCTAGCTTTTTTGTATTAATCAATAGTGCATTCGAAGAACTTTACTTTTTGATATAAAAAGTCTTATATGACTGTTTTGGGTGTGGATGTGGGTCAGAGATGCCGGCCTGGTGGCCTGCCAGGCCTGACCTGATCCGCCCAGTCAATATATCCAGCCTGGTTGAGAAATGATATTGATTTCTCCAGTAACCATTTTGAAATATTAGATGGCACCGCAAACTGCTGATTTTATTCACTTCTTAATTCGTTATTTATGATGACTGTCTCTTTATTTTAATTTCGTATTTTGTGTAAGAACTTGTTATTTGTTATCTTCATCAACATAAATTAAATTATTGAAACTGAAATTATACAACAATTTGAAAAATCAGAAATATCACTTGGCATGGTTTGACCTGCAGGCCAGGTCAAGAAGCCAGCCAGCCCACGGCGCACTGGACCCCAGACTGAGTCAGACCCCATGTCTTCGATAACGGTGACGTAACAATGCTATAGCGCACTATCGCGATCGTAGTGTGACCCCTTTTAGCGTGCGCTATGATCGTGATAACGCGCTAATTTGGATATAGCACCGTTACTACGTACTATAGCATCAATAGCGAATTTTTAGCGAAAACTACTGCGATGATAACGATACTTTTTGGCGCTATCACAACGCTACAAGCGCTATTTTAAAATAGCGAAATTTAGCACCTTTTTATTGCGTGATAGTGTCACTATCTGCCTTTATGACGCTTTAGCGGCGTTATCACAAAAAAGAGAACGACATGGGACTAGATCAGGCCACGCCAGGCCGGAAAAAAGTGGCTTGTTGGTATCTCTGCAGTGTGGGTGTGAGTCTTTTCTTATATCTTTCACACTCGCACCCACACCCACACCTACATCATTATCGCTATTGTTTTAGTGCTAACTTGCCTGAAGAAAGATCTGTAGGATTGATTTTTATAGGGTGTGGGTGTGAGTTCCTGCTGTGTTCCGATTCACCCACACTCTCACACCCAACCTACTGGAATAACTTTTTACATCTGTAACGAAGAGTTTCTTATATCTGTTAAGTTTTTAAGTCAGGTTCCCACCCAGGTCAACTGATCCGACATCGGATCCGATAGGAACCTGGAAATATCCTACAATCCGATACAATTCTATTGGATTCCTGGTCGAGGAATCGATGTCGGATCCTCAGTATCGGAATCTTATGAACTTCCGATGACATACAACGGTTTTTCCTTGGAATTCATAGAAATCTGACACTGAGGATCCGACATCGATTCCTCGACCCGGAGTCCAACGATAATTCTGTAAGATCTGATAGGATCCGATAAAATCGTATTGGATTCCAGTCGGATCGGATGGGTTCCGATAGGTGCCTACTGTCGGATTGCTCGACCTGGGCACCTCATTACTCAAAAAAGCCCGCATGAGTATCTTGGTAATTGTCACGCGAAGATGATAATACGCTTTAAAGTTGAGAAATACCTTTGTGAAATAGTATAAGGACACCGAACAAACTCATATGCTAGTGGAGGCGTGTTGACTTTTCTATTTGATAATCGTGGACTTTTAAGAAGATAAGAGCTTTTACGTAGTTACAGGCCAGTTGACTTTACAATCGCCCAATACTTAAAAATTCTTAGGTGCGCCACTGTGCTAGTCCTTATTCTGAATTAAGAAATAACTCGAACAATTTGAACCCATTTATATATTTGCATTCTTTTTAATATTTCTTTTCAGATTATAGAATAATCTATGGAAACAGGAGCAGCTGCTCCAAAAGGAACATCAAATAGTTTGGATCTAAATCCACGACTATCAACTATAACAATTACAGAAGAACTCATGGATGAAGTAAATGATTCGCATGTATTTTTCTTGGTTGATCTAAACGAAACATTTTTCTCTTACTTTAGGATACAAAAAAGAAAGAGAAAGAGATTGATTTACCAATTAGGTCTCGGATTTCCGGCACAAGTAGAAAAGAACTTCATGAATTTATTAAACAAGAAGTAAAATATTTATTTAGTTTGTTTAATTATTCATGTCAAACGATTTTTTTTGTTTGTATTAGAATGAAATGATCTCACGCGATAAAAAGGAAAACGAACGTTTAGATGCTAGAAATGCTCTTGAGGAATATATTTTTGGAATGAGTAGAAAACTGAATGCTGATGGTAATATTCGACAAGACGTATTGGAAGATTTTCAAACAACAATTGATTGGTTAGACAGTGCAGAAGGATATCAAGAAACAAGTGTTTACGTTGAACGCTTGGAAAGTTTAATAGCAAATATATATTAAAATATATCATGTAGCCCAGAATAAAAATGACATACTTATTTCAACATTCGCCATTCAATTCTATATAAAACCATGTGTTTCATTCAAATTAAAAGCTTCCCGTATATTTTGTTGACAAATAATCAATTCTATTATTACAACTTTTTCTTAAATCTTTTTAACAGTCCACTTTAATTCTTTTATTAATGTTAGTTTTGATTTAACTTTGTTGGGGTTTGGGCGTGTTTAAAATTGTACGATTTCAAGTTCCATACCATATCTATATCAGAGAGAGATTCGAGACTCGTCTATACTGATAATGTCATTTTTTTATGAATGAACGGTGAATCGATATCAAGATCTTAGAATTTTACTGTAGATTTGATTTTGGAGTATCTATTGGTGATGAAACGTAATTAATCGAAAGAATGAATGACTAAACACACACATGTATAAAATATGTTTGGGACAAAATTAGGATTCGACTAGACATAAATTCATTCAATGGAAATAAATAAAATAAAAATAGAATAACTAATAACATTAAACAATACCTTTTTTATTTTATAAAGATTTTACGAATCAAAGTTTTTATAGTCTATTCCAGTTCCAGCAGTAGAAGCTGTCACCGTAAGTTGGATAATTAAAATAATGAGGAACAAAGCAACATCCTAGAGCTCTGCTTCTGCCAGAGCTCAGAACTCATGAGACCCGGGCAGGTCTCAATCGGTACGATAAATGACACTTATGTTTTCTTTTTTTCTTATTTCACTGCATTTTTGTGTGAAACATATGACTATATGAATTTGTCTCTAGTCGAATCCTAATTTTCTCTCGGAAAAATTAGGATTCCAATGCAGCCCGAAAAATCCTGACCTGTATTTGAATTCTAGTTTCGACCAGGCTAAATTAGAATTGCAATTTTGCTCTAAATATATATTAACAATAATTAATGAGATATAAAGAAATAAAATATAGTAATTGCTGTAGGTGGTTAAGAAACTCTACCTAAAAAGATCTTTTTTAAGATAGATAATAGGCGAGGCAAGGCAGAGATATCCAACTCACCAGCATGACGAAGTTGTGGTGAGTCATGATTTTGACTGGCTCACGGATCTCTGATTCTATCATAGTATATGGTACCAGAAAATGGAACTCGTTTGATAGTAGGAAATGTCCCATTCAATATTACGACATATCAATTGTAGAAAACTAGCTGAAAGAATAAGGAACAGTTAAATTCTAAATAAGTATCTTCGATTTATTATCAAGATTATTCAGGGGTGCCCCGACCATTCCAACTTTCGGGGAGGGGGGTAAAATCCTACTTTCCAAAAATGTTGAGAGGGAATAACCAGTGTTGCGAGATCTTCCACGATTTTGAAAACTCCTGCTTTTTCACAATTTACCTAATTTTTTCTAAACTTTTCCGGATTTTTGGGAGTTTTTCTCGATTTTTTTCGAATTTGTCGGGTTTTTTTTTGAGGATTTTGAGATTTGAATTCTGGATTTTTGAGTTCAACATTTGCCAATACCCAGAATAACTTATAAAATCATACTTAAGATAGTATAAGTTTTATTTTGTAAAACACAATGCAAGACAATTTTTCGAATATTGGAGGGGAGATATTACACCCTCGTCACCCCCCCCCCTCAGTCGGGGTACCCCTGAGATTATTGTTCATAATATGCAAATTACTTTTACCTGTAATTCATTTTGTGCAAACTAGTGTCATCTGTAATATAATATTTTGAAAAAACTGCACTATTATCTATTTTTCTTCCAATGATTATTTGATATGAATAAGTTCTTTTGTAAATATTTTCATTATCATAAATAAATGATTTCATATCATCTTCGTATTAGTTCTAGGTGTAAATATATTTTTACTGCAGCAATAAGTGCTTTTTGGACAGTAAATTGTGTCTCCTCAGAAGCAGACACTATTCTACCAAGTCAATATGAATCTAAAATCGGATTAAAGTTTCCCGAGTCAATCATTGATCTTGCATGTTTAGCAAACACTTTTCCTTCACAATTTAAACAAGAAGAAGACGAAAACAATAATTGTTTGCCTCAAATAATAAAAAACTATACAGAAATCAAAGAAATTCCAAATTTATTCTACGATGATATTGATCAATCATTCATTTCAAAAACATATCCATCTTTAGGAATCAAAGGATTACATTTGAAAGTCTATGAAACAAAGGTATTTCTCATGAAAAACCAAAAAATAAGAAGCCAAGTTTTTATTTGATTTATTTTTTCTATTCAGAAAATTGACCACGATAATAATAAGCAGTACGTATTTATTGTTATACGTCATCAAGAACATAATTCTATGTTAACAGATGAAATGAATGAAATGATGAGTTTATTTGGACCAGCAGCAACCGTTGATCGTCAACAAGGTAATAAAGAACTATTTGGTGCATCAACTGTTTCATCCATGATTCGTTTTATACGCCAACAACTTGACCTTGATTATTTACCACAAGCAATTTCCATGTTTAATAAAATTCAATTACACTATAAAAATAAAGATAATATCAAATATATATTCAGTGGTTTTAGTTCAGGAGGTTTATATGCTATTGTATTAGCGTTATATTTTCAATGGCCTGCAATTACATTTTCATCTACGGGCGTTGAAGATATTATAAATATTTATTATTGGAATATATTCGCCGTTGATAATAATAAACAATCAAAAATACCACCTATTTTTAATTTCGCTCATCAACTAGATAATATTCCTCAATTGGATTGTCAATTTGGCACTGTATGCTTGTTTAAGCCTGATAATATTGAAAAACAAAAAGAATTAACTGAAAAAGAACTTGAATCAATTCATTTAAGCACGATATTTGGTAAGTCTGGCCCAGATATTATACAATGGCTTCGCCAACCGGAACGATGGATGTGTACAACATCGGATAATTACAATTCATTGCATGGTAGTTGTAAACGAGAACGCTTGCGATGGAAAGATAGAATGAAACAAACAGCTGACGAAAAGCACGATTTGTGAATATTTGATTGAATAATCAGGAAGAAAAATAAATAAATCTCAATTGATAACTGATAAAAGAATTCAAATTTTTCATGTTGAAACTTTAGTGATCAAACGGTCTACCATCTCTATAATTCCATAGAACTTTCCTTCGTAAATATAAACATATGTAGCCTTGATACATCCAAACTTTCTCACATCTATTTTTTCTTTTCCATCAATTGATTGAATCAAGTTTACTTCGAATAACAAATTAGTTCGATATTGTATGTTTAGCAAACGACATAGCTATTATTGAACAATAGCTGCTATTAATTGTGGTTATTCTATTAATAGACGATCGCAATGTAAACATATCTACAACACGCACAAAGATATGTGTACAATCGTTCGACCTTGCTCATGATGAATATCATTACGTAGAGACATATTCTATTTCTACACATCGGAAAATGGGGCAGTTAATATTGCATTCACTTAAGCAACAGTAGACGAAGAAGAAGAAAAAAGCACAAATTACATATTTCTTCCATCGAGCATGATATATCCGAAGAAAAAGAAAAGAAAGAAGGCTAAAGCCTATGAATGTTGGTATCATTCATGTATTTTCCTTCTTTTTTGCCGCTTTCTACATTTAGTTGATGACTCGTCTCATAGCGAGAAAATCAACACGTATAGCACAATGTTCCTTCTTCGTTAATTCACTATTCATCGCTAATCTTTTGATTTGAATCATTTAGAAACTTTTCTTTTCAATAGAAACAAAATCATGGTACTACGTGTCTATTTTGTTTCAACAACAGGCCGTCGTGATATACGTAAAGGACAGATTCATGTATTTTCAGTACTCAGTTCATGGAAATATAATTATACAGCAATTGATATAGCTGCACCAGAAAATGAAAATGAACGAAATTTTGTTATTGATACTGGTAAAAAATCTGAAGATGGTAAAATTGTTTTACCACAAATATTTCAAGAAGAGAAATGTTGTGGAGATTATTTGGATTTTTTAAATGCAATTGAACTCGAAAAATTACAAACATTTCTCAGAGAATTAAATGAGCAAGATCTTACTACAATGAAACAACAAGAACAAATATCAAATGAAGAAACTATGAAAGGTAAATTTATTCGTCGAGAAATGAATTTCTTTTGATGTCAGAATGTTTTATTCATAGATAATTTTCATAGATTTAACTCTGTAGTCTTAGAAAATATCAAAAGTCAGATTTTTACAGCTTATTTAGTTCCCACTAATCTTACAAAACGTACGACAGTCAATTAATTTTGCTATGTGATAAGATAACAAAGATACAGTGCCTTCTGGCGCATTACTATATCTCGA
The DNA here is from genome assembly GCA_900239745.1 of Rotaria magnacalcarata. NCBI lineage: Eukaryota > Metazoa > Rotifera > Eurotatoria > Philodinida > Philodinidae > Rotaria > Rotaria magnacalcarata. The sequence continues at coordinate 7,971 of OENM01000761.1, forward strand.
TCAAAAAACGACTCTCCCGAGAAAATTCTTGTTAAAAGTTATTTTTTGAACTCGTATACTGGAAAAATAATCTAGTCTTAACTATGTAAAGAGCGTCTGTATTTCTAATTTCAACATAGGAGAGAAATATATGAGATCTACTTAGGCACTCTGCGAATAAAGCAGATCTATATTTCAGTTTTGTGGATCCTACTTAGTTTCATTATTTCGTTTATATATTTTTTCAATATATATTTTTTTAGATATGCACAACGAAGCAATACTAACTCAGGAAAGTTAAATTAATTCAGAAAAGAAATAACCAATTATTACAAGCATGAAAAGTTTTGAAATGAACCAATAAACTGCATGTCGTCATGATTATAATAGTTTATAAATATCATTTCTAAAAATCGTTTCATGTCATTAAAGATGAGTACCTGCGTTTTTAGTTTGGTTATAAACCTCATATTGTTTTTATTATTTCTTTTCTTGACTAAAACTTTATATTATTATTGACAACTGTTTCTACAGTTCGATATTTACGTAGTTAAATTACTTTCATTTGTTATTTTATGTATAATTTATTTACTAAGTTGCAATTAAGATAAAATATTTCTATGATTATATTTATCGATAATTATACAAGTAATACTTTTGATTATTGAAAGCAATTGATATTAATCGAGAAAAAATCATTTGTCAACGAAATTAACTATTGATTTCATAGAGTAATCTATGCTGATAGACCAGTTACATATATAATAATAATGCAAATGTTGCGTTCATACATGAAGCGACCGGACCATGGTGGCCAGATCTTCTGAAAAGTAGGGAAATTTTCTGAAATTTGAAGTCCTTTCTGAATTTCTTCTGATCTTCTGATATTTTTCCGAATTCGAAACTATTTCAGATCCCAGTTTTGCTAGTACAATTATGACACGTTACTATTATAGATGTATATTGCGGCATCATGTTTTTCTCAATTATCCGTTGGCAATTTCTGCACTTATATAGGCAACTTCAGCTACAGCAATGCACTAGAATTTGATAAATTCTTTTCTTGATTTCGAGAATCTTATCTAATTGAATATTCCACAAATGGAAACAAAACTACCTATCGGACGACATTAATATGGTTGAATTTGATTGTGAAGAGAAACAAATCGAAGTAAATTAATTAGCCACAGCAATATCATTTCGACATATAAAAGAGAAAAAGGTTTTCGTAACGATTCGTTATCGATTGATGAATATTCATCTTTATAGTGAAAAATCTTTGGAAATGAAGTACCAGTGAATGATATAAAAGTAGTGGAATAGTTAATGCCAGCATCTTATACAGAAGTCGCTATTTCACAAAAAATGATCTTTCTGATCGTTTTCTGATTTTTTCAATTTTCGATCTGGCCACTCTGGATCGGACACCATCTTCCAGTAGTCAGGCAGAAGTTCAATATATCCGATGGTGACTGATGATACATATTTATCTAGCATATACGTACATCGAAACAGTGTATTTATTTATTTATCTTTATTTTATCATTTGAAAGATCGGTATGAGTGATTTTCATCAGAAATTTAGAATATCAATAAAAAATTCATCAGTTAAAATCTTTTACACTCCGGACCCCTAAGCTGTGACTATTATCAAATAATCGCATGCTGATGGAATCGAACCAGATTTATAAACAATTTTCCATGAATGAAAATGATGCTTTTATTTTATTAAATATAATTCATAACTAAAAAATAATAATCGAATTATTTCAAATGAATTGAAATACTTCGAACTTTTTCTTCAATTTCCATAACATCAGGATCTTCCGACGGTAAAATACATCGATAGATAATAGCAGATTTTTTAAAACATAACAACGATTGTTTTAAGTCACCTTTATCTTGATAAACTAAGCCAATATTTCGCAGCGTTTTAGCAATATCAGAATATGAACAACAAAGAGATTTTTTATAGATTTCTAATGCATTTTGAAAATGTTCTATTGCTTGATCATAGTGGCCAAGATGTCGATGAATAACACCAATATTATTATGTGATGTACCTAAATCAGAATGATTAGCTATTCGATATTTTTCCAAAATAATCAATGCTTTCTCGTGATATTCAAGTGCTTTGATATATTTTCTCTCTCGTTTATATGCAATTGCTAGATTATTGAAACATATTGCTAGCTTTAGATGATCTTCACCGAAGTTTTTTATGAAAATCATCAATGCTTTCTTATAAGATTCAATAGCTCGTTTATAGTCACCATTGTTTTGATAGATTTCTGCAATATTATCATAACTTTCAATTAGATTTGTATCATTTTCTGTTTTGATTTTAATTGATTTATTGAACCATTGCAAACTCGATTCATAATGATGTTTATGTTTTGCAATTCTGCCAAGTGTATTATAACATTGAATAATATCATCGGGATGATAAGAAAGTTCATCAATTAAACGTCGATAATAATTTTCAGCTTCATCTACATAATTTTCTTTAATAAGAAATTCACCAAATGAAAATAAATTTCTTTCTTGACCATAATTATATTCATTTTTTAGAATATTAAAAGTTGACTTTAAATTATCATCGTCATTTTCTTTACATAATTTCATTTGAATAATCCAAATTTCATCATCGTTCAGAGAAATATTTTCAATTTGAAATATTGCACCTAACATAAAAATGATTTGTTCATTTTCTTCATAGTAATCAATTAATTTCATATAGCCACAACTAATTTCATCGTTCAATCGCAGATCTACATTAATCTCAAATAAAACTCGTTGAAGTTCATTGGGCTCATAAAGATGAAATAAAGCTAAACCACGATCGAGACATGTCGAAAGAAATGCATTAATCGAGATGAATTGTCCTACAGAATTTTCAATTAATTGTATTTCTTCATATGTCATTAAATGGCTATGATAAACACGTATAGGATATGAACATTTATTTTGTTTGATTTGATGAGACATATCTTGAATAAAAAATCTTAACGTCAACAATAGATCAATATTTTGTATTAGAAGAGCTTTATTTAATATTTGATAAATAAACGACTTTCTTGTGTACCATGATAAAGATTGACTCGGTGAATAATTGTTTTCAAAATCATGAATTATATCTAATTCATATTCATTTTTGCATAATGATATAAATTTATTTTTATTGCTTGAATTCATTCGAAGAAGACAATCGAATAGTAATTGAGAATGTATAAAATGAAAATGTAATTCATTTGTTTTATAGATAACAACAGGAAATGAATCATCGATTCTATGATCTGTTTGAATTCGTGTTACGAGTATGTCAAGTTGAGCGCTTACACATTTTATCTAAAAAATCTATTATAATAATAATTGATATTTAATATTAAAAAATTTCTCTACACCTTTAGATATTGTTGAGACCATGGTAAGTTTGTTTGCTTATCTAAACAGTGAATATAAATCGAATAGACTTGTCGAAGTTGTTGAATGCGAGGAATTATTTGTCGCGCTAATTCATCATTGATAATAAGAATAAATCGATTGCATGTACTATTCACTGATCGAATATATTCTTCACATTCATAAGAATTTTCAAATATATTTAAATGATTTATTGATGATCGAAGTTTTTTCTGAGCTTTGACAATTTCTTCACTATCATGAAATGATGGATTAAGCCAAACAAGAGAATATATTTCAAGACTGGAGTCATCTTGAGGTTTCTTGTGAGATGCTCCCATTGTTATCGAAATAAATGAAAGTCAAACTGATAAAGATACTCTTTAGACTTTTATCTTGACGCAAAAATGAATTTATATACGAAATAGAAAAAAAAGATAAACAGTCGAGTTGTACCAATTCCAACTGAAGATTATAATTAAAACTACTTTAATTTTTCTTTTAAACTATGCTATTTAAGATATGCTAAATCATAGAAAACTGGGAACAGAAAAAATATTGTATACAATCTATGTCTTCCTCTTTTCCAAGCAAACTTCAATAGCAGATATGATATTTTTCAATCCTTGTATGAGTTCATCATGTGTTGATGGCCAACCATAGCCAATTCGTATGAATCTTTCGTTCATTTCAAACCAACGTCCTGGTCCAACAAATGTTTTAAATGTATTATTTAGTACATTGTAGAATTCTTCTGGATCTATATCGACTTTTATTCTCGGAAAACATACCACACCACCTTGTGGTTCTACCCATTCGAGATATTGCTTCGATTCATTTATCCATTGTTTCATAATATTAAATCGAACTTGTATTTCTTCTAGAATAACCGATAATTGTTTCTCACGATTTAACATATACTGATAAGCAATTTCTTCATCAACAACAGAACCACAAATCATAATTTGTTCTTTAGCGGCTAAGAATTTTCTCATAAGTTTTCTATCTTGACAAATTAACCATCCGATTCGAATTCCTGGTAGACCATATGTTTTTGATAGGGATGAAACAGATATAACATGTGATTCAAGAGATGCTGCGACAGGTAATCGATTTTTAAATGTCATATCACGATATGTTTCATCAACAAGTAGATTTACACCTTTATCTTTCGTAAGTGCAACAATTTTGTCGAGATCAGTACGTGATATAACAGTGCCTGTTGGATTATTAGGTAAAGTTATACTTAATAGTTTTGTTTCATTGGACGTAATTTTTGTTTCTATTGCTTCAGTTGATAAACAAAATCCATTTTCGAATTCTAATTCAATAAAATCAATATGAGCACCAATAGCACGTGGTGTTTCAATATTTGTTGCATAGTTAGGACGTTCAACTAGTATTCGATCATTTTTCCCGAGTAAACTAGTTGAAACAATAAATAGAGCAGTTACTGCACCTGTTGTAAGTAAAACATCATCTACTTGTACACCGGCATCTTTGGCAATTAATTCGCGTAGTTTTTGATGGCCACTATGATCTCCATAAGCAATAATAAGTTCTTGTAAATTGATATTTAAATTGCCAAGTTTCATATCTGTTACTGAACTTTCAGTTAAATTAAATTTTAAATTTTCGTAACCCATTTGTTCAGGTGATTCTATTTCGATAGGCATTCGTACGTAATTCATCTTAATACTTATTCTTTTATTTCAATCTAGAAAAAGCAAAACTTCATAATTTACAATGTGAACAATTAGAATTACCGTACAGTTAAAATATATTTTTTTTAGTATGTAAACTTTCAACATGCAATCTATTATCTTTTTTCTTCTCACTCATTCTTCACATTGATATGAGGCTATAGAGAATAGTATGAAGAAAAAAAACACTATCACATTCTTTTTGTGCAAAGATAACGTTAGAAAAGGTTGCCACATGGCAAACAGGTTCAAGATGGTGTGGAAGATGTTTAAAAAAGATACGATTGAGGTAACGTTTTTATTTAGGAAAGTTGCGAGATTATACGAATCAACAACCGCTGTTGAGCGTCTACAAGACTGATGGCTACACATAGTAAAACTGATGAACTCAATCTATGTCAGTTTAGTACAATGATGGTTTGATAACTATGAAGAATTAGATCACTGCCAATATGAAGATAATAATTCCTTCTTTAAACAAAAGCTTCTATATTTCTATAAAAACAAATATCCTACACCTTATGTTTAGTTCTTTTATATCGTGTTATGCAACAGAATCAAAAATAGCTTTTCAACAATATAAACCCGATATTTGCCTTCCGTGCATTATTATGAAATTCGATCAAGAATTCCATGTTCATATATGCAAACGGGAATACTATTCCTACCTTCAACAAGTTCAATTGTCGCACTCATACCATTTAAATAAACGCTTTTAATCGTAACGGAAAACGACTATCCATAGACATCTTCGGGGCTTTCTTTTTGTCTGCTACTAGTTTCTTCTGTTTCACTTTAATGACTGCCATTACCAGAACTAAATGCCCATTTCAGATGTAGTCTGTTTATTATGAAAAATAAAGAATATTAGAAAATTAGTTGCAGTTCTACATAGTTTACACGTGCTATTATGCTACAAATTTATTTTGTAGCATACTAATTATTATTGCAGATGTACAGTTTATTCACAGTTGTTAATTGGACATATTTGAAATCTGTATGCTAGTAGATTGCGACTGTTGAGAAGGTTTCCTTAAGATGTTTACTTAACTATTCATAATGCTATAAAGATATATTATCAAATGCTGAAAATAATCAACTACGTTTTCTGTCATATCGAGTTTATTCCATACATATAACAATATCGAGACAATACACATCACTCCAAAGGCCACAAATAATCCAGCCAATGATTCAAGATTAATATCATTAGATATGCCAGATGAACCAAAACAACATTGACTTTTAAATCATTTTACTTGCAAATTATCTAGATTACCGGATTCTTTTAAGAATAAAATATTAACATCTAAATCTTGTCCATATAACCATTGTTTAGGTGTAACGATAGCAAGTGATTCTTGTTCAAAACCTTCACCAACCAATGTTAAATTAGAATATATATTATTCGTTACATATTCTGCACCACCTGCATCATGAAAACCCGCATCAATTCTATAATTTAATAAACTGTCATACAGTTCTTCTCGAGATTTTAATCGATAAAAATTTCTGATACTACCAGAGACTTCTCTTAAATAGAGCCGCTATGGCTGAATGGTTAAGATGTTTGACACATATTCACAAGATACTGTGATCGAACCTCGGCTCCATCCAGTTATAGAATGACCTTGGATAAGTTACTAACGGCTATATTATCTCGGATCACCCATCCGATAACAAACTGACTACGTGTGACATACATTAAATAGCTATTGCAGCTAGTATGTTGTTAGTCAGTGTGTACGGGGAGCTTAAGCAATTAAGCGCGAAGAACTCTGAGTCAGGCCGGCCTTCTGTCCAGAGCTACATTTAGCAATAGATGTAGGAAAAAAATCGGGCCCTTGAAATTGTCCTCGGACAAACACCCCACACCGCAAGGTAGCCGAAAGGTAGGGTATTCTTCTTCTTCTTCTCTCTTAAATAGTAGTCTTCGATAGCCGAACCTACGATAATACCGATACGATTGGATGGTATCTTTCCACTTTTGATATCATCAATTCCACAAAATAACATTTTGCGTTTTCGATATTGTTAAATCAGATGCTAAGTTTGCAGTATATGATGCAATCAATACTATACTTAAAATATATAAACTAACGGTTAGTACACGTCCAGGTCCTGTGATAACATGAACATCGAAATTTGATCCCAACAGATTACAAAAACAAAACCGTACACTAATTCCACATAAGTACATTATTGATCTATTGTGCCATTCATGATTTGATTCTCTCTCTGTAATAGACACACTAAAATACTGGCAAAGATAATCGTACAGATAATTACAGACCATAGTCTACGTGAGAATGGTCTCATAAATGAGAATAGATTGATATTAACATCGGGATTTTTTTTTCATCATTTATCCAAGATTGAATCCGAAAAATCAACCTTTTGTCTTCTTGTCACAATCACTGTCACATCGCCTATGACTATATCATAAGTATCATCTTCTATTGCTTGCGCTAATGAAGCATATGTTTGATTTATTGGTACTAATTCAATATTTGGAATAAATTTCAATCGACTTTGTACAATATCAATAGGATCAGGCACATAACCAATCAACGTACTTGTACTTTGCCCAAATTCATTTATAACATTTTTAATCGTTGTGAATGGAACTGCTTCAATTACACCGATTCGTTATTTGACACCTTCAAGTTTTACATCACCAGTAGGAGGTACTAGTGAATTTCCTGGTCAAACTATTACATTCGATCCTGAATAGTCTTGTCAACCATAATTATCCGGCTAATTCAATGCGGATACAAAACTCATAGTGTCGAATAAAGGCTGAGAGTTTTGCGCGAAATAATAACTACCATCTATTCGTTCGGTAACATTCGTATCAAACTGTATACAACCAGATACGTCAAGAAATGTTATATTATTAATTGTATCGAATAATTCTTTAGATTTGAGAAAATAACGATCAAAACAGAATGAAGCATTTCTAAAGGATAGACATGAAGAAGAAGAAGAAGAACTATACTACTACTGATATCTGAACATAATTTTTGTAATGATTGAATTAATAACCAAGCTGCATTAAATGTAAATAATGCGTAATAATCGACGTTGTTTGAACTAGGAAATGTTTCAGGTTCATACTGTTTCCAAATATCATATGCTGCGCTTAATAATGTCGTATTAATGGGTGTATGAATAATTGTTGCTAGGGGTGAGAATTTATTGTTATTGTTATAAATAACAATAACAAAAAGATTATTGTTATTAATAACAATAACAAAAAAAAGTTAGTGTTATTTGATAACAATAACTTTTTTGTTATTTGTTATTGATAACAAAAAAATAACAAATAACGTTTTTTTCTGAAAAATCTTAGTTTTGCTTTATAACAATGTCGAATCGTATTAGTTTTATTTGCTCATTAATCTCCGATTGCTAGGTGATGTCACTGACCACAATTTCGATTAAATTGTCTATGATACTCCGAAGATCCCAAAAATGAGCATCTCGAGTATTTGTCTCATGTACAACTGAAATTTACTGATTTCTGTATAAGGGATGATTGCCCAGTGTTCGACCGTCTTTGGTGTGATGTTTTGGCCACACAAGCCTCTGTGAGATGAGTAGATGTCTAGAAGGATTATAAAGCGGCCATAAGTCAAAAAATGGCGCCTAGAATCTCGTCTCATAAAGACTTANAATCGTCCCTTATAAAGCAATCAGTGAATCTCAGATGTATGCGAGAAAAATACTCGAAATGATCATTTTGAGATTTTTAGAGTTTCATAGGCTATGTAATCGAAATTATGATCAGTGTCATCACCTAGCAATCGGAGAACAATGAGCAAATAAAACTGATATGTTTCGACATAGTTATAAAGCAAAACTAAGATTTTTCAGAAAAAAAAGTTATTTGTTATTTTTTTGTTATTGTTATTGTTATTAATAACAATCGAATAACAATAACTTCTCACCCCTAATTGTTGCTATTGTTGGTTCAACAGTGAGCATTCCAATTAATTTTGGATAGAATTTTTCATCAAAAGCTGTTTAAGAAACGCTGGAACTTAATATCCATATAAAATTTGAACCAAGTACATAAGAATCAAGTGCATTTTGTAAAATTAAAGATGCAGACGTTGATATCGCCCATAATACAATAATTTGCGTTGAACTAATTAGTAGTTAAATCATATTTCAAATTATCTCTCATGCGAAGTGTTTCTATATCGAATACGAGCGTATTTGCAACTGTTAAATCATTATGAATCAATGCGTCTGTTATTACTTTTGCTCCGTCAGATCCATATGCATCATTCTGATAGATTATTATGCATGAAGTCCAATTGAATCGAGTAGATAATTTTACGACGGCTAATGCAGATGCACAATCAGAAGGAACTGTACGCTGGAATGCAGGATAAGCATTTCGATCAGATAAACCAGGATCGGTTGCAGCGTATGATACAACTGGGATACCAAGTTTTTCTCCGAAATCTGCAATAAATGGAGTTTCGCTTGATGAAGTTGGATCTACAATGCCAACAACGTTAGAATCAGATACTGCTTGACATGTAATAACAAGAGTATTCATTGATTTACCACCAGTGTCTACAGTTTGCCATGTTATAGGCTGTTCTTCAATTCTTATATTGTGCTGTTGAGAAAGTATGATTGTTGCCTTGAACATAGCGCGAAAATGAGAAGAGAGTTCGACTGATTCAGATCCATTCATTGAATCTTTAAAAAGGCCCAATAGTTGTACACCAGAGGAATTTGACAATGGCCAAGTTGCTCTTGCATATTGTACATTAAGTTGTTCGAATATGAAGAGTGAAAACAACCATCGAATGTTCCGCAATGGCACGATTACTAGATTTCAATGTTTGACAAAGCAAAGTAGACTAAAATTAAAATACATTGGAAATCATTGAAGTAAATAATTGATGAAAGTATAATAGGAAAGATAATATGATATTCTCTGGAATAGATATCGAACGTTAAGATCATTCTATTCAGAGTTCGATATGACTTGAAAAATGCTATCTAATAAGAGACAAAATTAGGTGTACTTGAGATTTGATATCTGAGTGTTTTTTTTAAATGCTTTGTAGTTTTATTATTCGCTCCTACTGCCGCTTTTTCTAAAAACGATACGAAATTGCTTACCTTTATTCACACAAAACGTTTTTGTTTACTCTTGTTCTTGTATGCTCTTTTATATGATAGCCAAGTTGTAATTTCCCAGATATTCGTCATGCTTCGATTTGGATTCCATCTATATGTTTTTCTTTTTTTTTATCATACTGATGGTATATTTTTTCGTATTGATGGCTACTCCAGTACATTTTTCGTGTCATATTATCTATTAACGAAGCACAGAAACGATGAGTCGGGTATGAATGAGTAAGCTTAGAAGTTTGGTTTTTCGCCTCACTCCGTCGCTGTATACACGAAGAAAGAAATAACAATAAAACATTTCAATCACTTGGTTAAAATGTGCTAGTTTTAAAAGGACGTAAAATAAATATTACTGTATCGATTTTATTCATGATTTCTTTAATGAAAAATTGTGATATTTCTTGTTTTTAGTCTTCGAAATGCTCTAACTTCTATTTGCATTATAGTTGTTTCCCAATATCCTTTGCTATTCGAACTTTCATGCCTACTATTGAATGTCTGTTATAGTACAGCTAGAGGTGTCAGCCGAAGGGTTGAACGGCGGCGGCTGCTACAAAT
>OENM01000761.1:19274-60064 GCA_900239745.1 Rotaria magnacalcarata
ATTGAGGCTTATTCACGAAAATATCTGTCGAAATTTCAAACAGACTACTTTTAATCAACACTAGAATGATGGACTTTAAACTCGTTGCATAAATTCTCGAAGTAAAATTACCATTATTGGATTTCATCACTACAAATCATATTTTAAGCAGCCTTTCTTTTGGAAATTGATCAGATTGTGAAATTGATCAGTAGTAATAATAAATCGATATAAAACTAATCATATTTCTACCGTAATACGATCATCTGAGCTCAGTCAGACTCGTTTACATACTTCGTAATTTCAACATGAGATAAAATCTTATTTTCACAGGTAAACTGTAGAGGGAAAGAGCAGATAATCTTATGAGCAGCATTCAGTTGTATCGGCACTGTAAATAAAAACAAAAGACGAAATAAATATCATATAGAATAGTTGTTGTTCGTTTTATAGTTATGTTTCGTCCATATTCATTATGGTTGCATTGAGAAATATTGTTTAATATTTCTATTCTATCAGATTAGGGACCTTTACAAATCTCATGCTGTCAAAACGTAACTAGTAGGTCAAAGCTTAGGTGTGCCGTAGTTAATTTGGTAAATTTTTGCTTGTTCCTATCTCGATAATATACGTTTGCACATCGTTTTTTGTAGGAAATCAAATTATGAACCTTATGAAAAAAAAGTCTGGTCAAATCTAAAATAATTACGAAAATTTATTTTCTTCGTGAGCTCTGCATACGTTAATTTTATGTTAAATTGCAACATCCACTGGTTATAAAAATATTTTTCTATTTCGTTCAGTAACATGTTCTATTGAATATTATAAGTTTAGTTACCTGCCGCGGAAAACATTGAAAATGAGGCAATCTGATCTTTTGACATAAAACAATCATTAGTATGGTCTTCCATACAAAACAAAATTCACAAATCCACGATGAAAAGATTAAAATTTCTTTGAACTCGATGAGTATGAAACGAAACTATAATGAATTCATGAATTTTATCAAAATTTTTGATGACGTAAGCATGATTATACATCGCTCAAGATAGAGAAAATTTCTATCATAGACTACGTTGTTACCAATAAGGACATTTACATCCACCATAAGCAAAACTATTACAAACATCTATATGCTGAATATTGAATAGGAGTGAATTATGTGTTATTATCCATGCAATAGATATTTACAACGTGTGTTCATAAAACAGTAATAGATGAAGATGTTGACATTTTCTTGATAAATAATTCCTTCACTCATTTACCTTCTTAATTTTACTGAAGAAACCCTGCATACACTGTTAAATCTCCGTTTCATTTATCCTATGATTGATTATATGTTTATTACAGAATTTTAATATGAAAAATGTCGCACAACGTTGATTGAATGGAGAATGCGAATCAGAGAGCACATATCATTCTTTTATTTTTTTTATTAAGCTTGTCAGTTGAGACTTGATATTTCCATATACGTATATTCTGCTGAACATTTTATTCTTACAAAAACGATTTTCTAGACAATCTGAACAAAAAAATTCGAAAAAATGCTGCAGAAGCTTTATCTATATAAGTTTATCAATCAAAATAGCAATAACATACGAAATAAGAAGAAAGATGGATCAGTGAATTTTATATCGTGAAATTCTTGAAGTGTGGGTGTGAACGATACAAGAAGAGACTCACACGCACACCCGCAAAATTACTTGTTGTTATTGTTCCTGTGCTTACATGTTTATCTTTTCTACACGATCCTATTCATCGTTGTCTCATCGATGATAAAGAAGAGAAAAGAACTTGGTGTCTGACTCTTTTAGCTTTAGGCATTGACAGCTACAATTCATTTATTAACATTTTTCATTTCATGGTTCCGTTTGAACTTAAATTTATTTCAACGATTGACATCATTCTTTCCATTGCACAGAAGCGTATGACGGTGAGGATACAAACTACATACATAGACAACCTAAAGGAACAATATTATACACCAGGGTTGCCAACTGTTAAGGTCCCGAATGGGGTACACATGAGATACAATTCTTTTCCTAATGGGGTACGCTCGTGGGGTACAAAGTGTTTTTTACAAGACAAAAATTGACGTCTCGAAACGACTGCTAATAGCATCTTTAGCGAAAGAAAGATCACATTCAACTGCTTATGTGCAAGACATGATCTGGAATGTTTGTTTTCAAACAAAAGAGTTCGCAGTTAAAGCTGTCTTTAACATATTTCTGTTGAAAAGATAAAACAAAAATGTTTAATTAGAAAAAACGCTCTGTATTCACAGTAACTGGCGTACGTCTTTTTTTCATGACGGTATTGCTATTTGCTTTTGGCAAGTTTGACCATTTCTGGTTGCGACTGTACAAGTAAATAAAAATCTTCACATTTCAGCTTAGTACTCAACTTCAACGTAACTTTTCATTCAGCCGCAATTGTCTCAGTTGATATCGAGTTTCGACTTGGTGTTCATGAGTGCTTCATATGACTGAATTACCACCGAAGCAGACAAAAATTTGGAAATGCACGTTTAAACGTTCAAAATGGAACGACCATTGTGAACCATTAGCGCTCATTAAAAACCCGCAAGAAAGGCATTATGAATTCAAAACTTTCATTTTTAGAGCGTGAAGCCCGCGGAAAACTCCAGTTTTTGAGTGCTAAAACGCATTGTTTTTACATTATAGAATAAAAGTGCGCTTTAACGCTAAAAACTGAATTTTCCTCTCTTTTTTACGCTCTGAAAGTAGAAATTTTGAACATAAAATGTGCTTCTTTCGGTTTTTTAATGAGCGCTAATGGCTCACAACCATGGTTCCATTTTGAGCGTTTAAACGCGTTTTTACAAATTTTTGTCTCCTTGGGCAGCCGGCTAATATGATTAACACTTTATCTACACAAGAACAACGTTAGTTAAAGTCAAAAATGTCATTGATTTATATCGAAAGATGATTGATATATATAATGTAAAGGGAAAAGTCCAAATGGGGTACTGTACCTCAAAATGAGGTACAGTTGGCAACCCTGTTATAAACATAGAAATCTGATTATCAGTTCAAGTTTCTTAGTTATCTTAGGTTTATCTCGCTTGGTTTTGGTTTTTTCGTCTGAATGTATGAAATCAGCAAGAGCGTCCTCATTGTTTTTAGTTGGATACTTTATTTCATTCATTTGGTCGACCATTACATTTTTTTATTTTCACCTCAACCTCAAAAATATATAAAGAAGAGTTCAAAACAGTGATCAGAAGGAAATGGAAATCATTGTGTCTTCTTTTTCGTCGGTATTGATTTAAGAAGCAACATCTTACATCTGAAGTATACATTCAAATGTTGACGATTGAATTATTAGCTATGCACTTCCGAAAAATTAGCTTGCTATTATTTTATGCTTTTCACTGAAGAAAAGAATAGGGAATAACATAGACACTTATTGCCTATTTAGTGTTTTATAGAAACCTCTGAAATTTATGATAGGCGACAGTTTAAATTGACTGCATGAGCAGTTGAGTTGACAAGTACTATACCTCCTTCAAGAGGCTAGGTTGCGCTCACACATCATGTTATCGTCGCATGATCTAGGAAGACTTCTTGAGGGTGAAAGATGAAATGAAAGAGACTTGCCAATCCACTTAAGTAATTAGCTCTGGCGCCTGCATATGACATCCGTCTTATTTCTAGCCGCTTAATTTTTTTTTAAATTTACAATTTTATTCTTCGATAGAATCGGATTCCCACCTTTCAGCTCTAAGGATACATATGAGAATACGATCGGATAGGATTCTTAGTTGTCAGCGCGGTAGCTTCAAACAGAGAACAATATAGATAAAAATTTGTTTGTTTTCGTGATATTGCTTAATTGCAAGGTAACCATTATTAAAACGAAAAAAAATGGTCTTTAATATACACTGTGAATGTCCATATACTTTTATTCTGTTTGTTCTTTTCTGAAGTCGAATTTCCTTCACATTCATTATAGTTAGAACACACAATAGAGATAATATATTTTAATATTTCTATAATATCGTATTTGGATTCGCACAAATTCCATTTTTTTAACCAGTAGTAGTTCAAAATTTAGGCGTGTCTGTGACGAAGGAACATCGTATTCGTTTTATTTCTTAGTAAATGTATATAGTATGTATAAGCAACAAAAACAATACTGATAGCTAACAAATTATAGAACTAGTTTGACTTTTTTGCAACAGACAAGCATTTAAGTATTCAAAGAAAAACTAACAAAGTATACTATGAATATGTTTTGTTTGAATTTTAGGTGAACTTAATAACGAAAATGGTAACCTCTGATAGGATTCATATAAATAAGAATTAAATATATTTAACAAAAGAAGTTAAAAAGAACAACTATATCAATATTAAAACTAAATAAGAATTATGGGTTCTCTTTTATTACTGCTGTTGTCGAGATTCGCGTTTTCTTTTTCAATGATTTTTTTGTTTTCTTTATTTTTGTTTGTTGCTCATCTAAGATAGAAAAAAAAATGAATGATAATTATTATTATATATCTTATAGATGTGAAAAAGCTTTTACCATCCAACAGTGGTGATCGTGCTACTCCATTCGATTGCCCATTGTAATTCGTCGTATTTGAAGTTATATTTAATGAATCAATAGCTTCCGAATTATTTGCCTCATTGGTATTAGTTACTAAATTTGAAATAGGCGAAGCCATCGCATGTGGACCAGTTGGTGACATCGAAAATCTTGGATGCATCATGAATAGATTAGGTGGTAGATGCGGCATAAATGGAGGTGGATAAAATGGAGGTCCAGATAGATTAAAGATAGGTGGCCCTTGAGAAAATATAGTAAATAGCATAACCACCCATTTAAGAAGAAAAAAAAACTAGACTATTTACTAGGCATGAACATTTCGGTTGGACTAGTTTCACCAGAATCACTATGTTGATGATCGATGGGTCTGAAACTAAAATGACAGGAATTTAAATGATATTCTCTATTGCAAAGATTCTTGTTATTACTTTTCTTCCTGGTGATCACTTATAGGTGAAATATTTTGTGATTCTATAGCACCTAAAGTTAACAGAAAAATTGACGTATATTCATTCAGCTATTATTCACTTACAATTATTTCTTATATGTTGGAATGGTGGTTTTAGCGTAGATTTTTCTTTTGAAGAACGAGCATCCTTTGAATACTTAGTAATCCTATACAAAAAAAAGAAAAGAAACCATGAAGTTCAAATAAGATTGAGTAAAATCTACTGTCGTCGTAGATTTTCGCATTCTTTTTTCGAAGCTTCAAGTTCTCGTGTTAGACGTTTAGTTTCCATCCATTTTTCATGTGTTTCATGTTGTAATTTACTAGATTCTTCGTTATACTTCATTTGTTCGGTTGACAGAGTTTTTTGCACATCATCTAATTGTTGTCTAAAGTTTATATAGAAAAATATTATTTTTGTTAAATTCAAAATAAATTTTTTACTGTCGAAGTTCAAGTTGCTGTTGCAAAATATGAATGCGTTCAGTATCAGTTCTTGCTTTACGTAATTCTCCATCTATTTGTCCGAATTGACGTATATGTAAATGGGTATCACGCTCGCGTAGTTCTAATACAATTTTAAGTTTAGTTTCAACTTCTTTACAACGTTCTTTTTCTTGATTGAGTAAAAGATCGAGTTCTTTTAGACGACGAGTTTTCATATTGATATCATTATGTAAATCATGTATGCGTTGATTAGATTTTTTCGCATCACTATCAATTGTTGATAGAAGATTTTGATTATTAGCTAAAGAATTGTCTTTTAAAATAGCACGCAGATCTTCTAATTCTAAAAGAAAAGAATTCTTAAAAACATTTTTGAAATAAAGCGTTTTTTTGTAACCTATTTTTTTATCTTTGTTAATTTTATCTTGAATATATTTTATGGTTTGATCATGTCGCTCGAATAGATCTTTCATTTGTTTCATTCGAAGAATTAATTCATTATTTTCAACATCTAGTTGATTCGCATGTTCTTTCATTTCTTGTGATTGATCATTTTGATTGAGTTTATCTTTTTTCAATTGAACGATTTCTGATTTCAACTGTTGAACGGTTTCTTGTAATTTTTCAAAACGCTCTACGGAGAGATCTTTGCATTGTAAACGCATTACAGTTCCTTGTTCTTGTTCTAATTCTTGTTTTAATTGAACAATCTAACATAAAAAACAATCGGATTCAGTGCTTTTAATTTATGTCAAGAAAAATAAATGATAGTTTTCATAGATGGCTTCATATCCTCAGTAAATGAGTTCATTTGAACATGTGATTCAGTACGCAAAAAGAAATAATGATAAAAGGTATCGGAGAGAAGATGCACAACTAGATTCATATACATTTATAGATGTTTCAAAAATGTTTTACTTGACTTCAACGTTTCGATGTATCGAACTTTCTTGTAGTTTATTGTATCCGTGAGACTACTGAGAGTGCAAAAGGATTCAGATCTGTGCTCGGCTCGTGATTATTTTTTGGAATTTTCAACTTGATATGAGCGTTTCTGTAATCCAGAATTTTCATTATACGAGCATTACTCAAGACAGGCGAAGCAATGGTACAAAACAATAAAAATATTCGTTAATATCTGTCTGTACCAACCATTTACTCGTTACACGTTTGCTTATTCACTTTGGAATGGTCTCTCATCTAATCTCTTTAGTCTAGAAGTAATCAGATATCTTGTTTATCGGAACAATTCTACATTTATCAATCACACACGAGAACCCATAGAAAATCTCGATGAACAATATTAGTTTCACAGAATTATATTCTTATTTTAACAATCTCTATTAAAATTTTCATAATAAATCTTCATTTTTGTGTACTCAAAAAGTGAGTACACTCTAGAATCGGTCAGTGTGTCCGGCCGTTTACACGATAACTTTCGAAAGGAGAGTCAGATCGTGATGAAATTTTCTACACAGTTCAGTCTCATCAATGTCTCAGTCGAGTTCGAAGATGAGAAGGATCCGTCAAGTAACGGCTGAGTTATCGAAAAAATTGTCATTATTGACCAGACCATCCCTGAGGGGGAGTATAGGGATTTTTCAGAAAAAACGTTTTTCTCANTCCGAATCTGATACTAGTTTTGAACTAAATCGTAGCTTTCTAACGAAACATCGCCTGAAAACGGTCTCAAAATGCACAAAAACTACATCCAGAAACCAAAGTGCCTAGTTTCTCATGATAATTTTGGTGTTCAGACATTCTAGAATGACTCATATGCCCCATGTACTTTTTGCAGTACACATAACTCTCGGATGAAATCCGAAGTTTCCACATTTATTGTGTTTAATATTACCTCGTGATTTAAATGTGTAATTGTTTTCACTTGTTGTTGTGCATCAAACTCATATTTTTGTATGAGATTTTGCTTATAATCAATATCCTGTTGTGAAACCAGTTGTTTAGCATGTGCCATTTTCACGTCTTCTTGAAACCGAATACATTCTTCACGCAATGCAAAAATATCTTCATCTGAATTATGTTCCAGTAACTTCTTTTTTAATTCATCTAATTCATCTGACAATCTGAATTTGAAACAATTTAAAAATAGGAATTTTATTTTTCTGTATATTTTACTTTTGATTTTGTCGTTCAAATGTTTCACTTTCAAGTAAAACACGATTATTATAGTGTTGCAGTTGTTGACAACTAGCACGAATTTGTTTTTCATGTTTTGTTTGTTTTAAACGAATTGTGCCCATTGCAAGAAAAATAATACTAAATAAAAAAAACATCGCACAAATCGATGTAAACCATAGTGTATTGATTAAAATTTCACGATCATCACTATGACCAAATAGAATTGTTTGTAGAAATTTTGGTAACTAGAAAACAATAATAATAATTAATATTTACTACAAAAAAAAACAACGATATTCATACAATATTAGTAAAACGAAATATTTGATTTTCTAGCAATTCAACACTTGTTTCAAGTGGTTTAGGTAAATGCCAACAGACTTGTCGAGCTTTTTGTGTTAATATTTTAGTAGTACTATTCGACATTGACGTTGAATTTTGTATTTGCTCAATTTGAGATAAATGTCGATTTGTAAAATTATTTGTCTGTGTTTCATTAGCAATAGTACTATCGTTTGTTGTCGACGATAAATGCAAGTCTTTTTGAGATTCTTCTGATTTCGATAAGAATGTAGCCGAATGTTGATGTTCATCATTCGATTGTTGAACAGTCGCATTTTCTGAATGATTACTATCTAATAGAAAATGAATTTAGAATAAGTTGATACTAAATGTGGATTGTCATTAATTATATCTGTACTTAATAAGCAATGAGGATCGATTTTAACATAAAAAATTATATGAACAGTTTTTGTGTTATTGGTTCGCGTCAGAAGGGAGACCAGAACAATAATCATGCGGAAAAAAATGAACGTATGAAGTTTATTGAAAAACTGATCAATATATGTGAGAATTTGAAAGGGTAAATTACCGCAAAACGATGTGTATAATTTTCAATTATGTTGGGTGGCAAAATCCATTTGCATTTTAATAATATTTGCAAAAAACAATCTATCGAAATTAGGTGTTTTCCACTTCAGACTACAAGTTCACTACACATCATCGATACTCTTGCATTGGGTTCTCATTGGCATAATTGAAGTTTATTTTACATGAATGTTCTGTATGTTTTTATTTTTTTAGAAGGTTATTGTAAGAGATTAAAAAAGAAGGTTTTTTTCTATATTAATTTTACCTGTTTTCGAACTATTCTCGATTTGTTGTTGATTTATTTGCGCCTGTGAAGAATTTCTATGTACTCTTTGATGAAGTTTTGATGATGCCGACAGTAAAATTTGAGATGTTGTTGATACTAGAACATGAGACTCGTTTTGTATTGTTGAATTATCGTTGATTATTGGTTGTAATGGAATTTGTGAATTTTGATCTAATTTAATATCATTCGAATTACTATTTTCTAGTGACGGTTGTATTGTTGAAGACAGTGGAATGTGATTTGGTGCTAATTGTATTTGTTCTTCTGGACCAATAGATAAATTATCATCACCTACATCATCTTGCTTGACAGTATCGATTATTTGTGAACTAATTTGATTTTCTCGTTGAGACAACTCATCTTGATGAATCATTTTTGGATGGTATTTATCATTTGATGGTATTGGAATGTTTTTTACTGCATCATTATCTACTGGCGCTTTCAATTGTTCTTCATTTTGTGTTACTATCGATTTCGGCAGAGATATTGAATCATTGTCCAGTGGTAGTGGTACTCGGTTTTCTATTGAAATATCTACAGATGGAAGTGTAGATTCGACTGTTTCAAGTTCTGGTTTTCTTGAATCATAACGAGTGTCGATTGCATCATTCAGATTTTCATTATCGTTTCTTTTAATATTTGTCGTTTCTATGAAATTTTGAAATAGATTTTTTTTTCATTAAAATAGAATTCTCAAACTAACCATCAACTTGACTGCGACTATCACTAATCACGGGTGACTCTGGTTGATTGGCAATCACTTGTTCTGCATGACTTAGATCATGACAATAGCAAAAATAATTTAATAGAAAATACTGTATTGATACAATACATAATCTCATCTAAATTAATTAAAATTTTGGATTGTAGAAATATATAATTGGTTTTTGAAACCGAAGCAAAAACGCAAGAACGCAGAAAAACATTTGACGCTGGCAAATGATGACATATGCTATACATCCATTCTGTCTGAAAGGTATTTAAAAGCAACCAATAAGAAAAAGTGTCACGTATATATTATGTNTAAATAAAGTTATTGAAAGGAAGTTAACGAAATGATTAAATCAATAGTCATTATCATAAAATTACATCGTATAGATCGACTATTGATATCTTTACAATCAAAAACCATTTACTATTTCTGTACTACCTAAGACTATATGATTAATTTTCTTTCTCCTAAGAAAATTGTTTATGAACGCTGCTGTCAACATGTCGACACTCAATTCAACGTTGTGTAGAATTCTGTTAGACAGGTTTGGAAAGAAATTTAAAATAGTTCTTGCATATTTTCCTTGTCGAATGAGAACGAGGTAAACCATGATAATTATTATTCAAAATGATATATATGAAAATATAAAATGCTAGAAAAAGTTCATATAAAATGCTCAAAATTATGTGCATCGAAAGTCTTTGAGAGTCCGTGTTTCCAATGGTAAGTGTACCAAGCAGAAGCAAAATTTACAGAACATCTGCTACTTTTGATTTACACTCTGTTGTACACTTGCTCAGAAAAGCAAATTGTACAATGTACACTTTGCCAAAACAGTTTACACTTTGATCTCTGAACCTTAAAAGTTGTATATAGTATTTAATAAATTCTATTTTGTCTTTTAGATTATGAAAATTTGGTTTTTGTACCCTTTGCGGAAAAAACCAAATTGAAATATACACTTTGCTCACAAAATACAGAGTGTGCTGTACATTTTGTTTTAGATTTCCATTGGAAACACTGTTGAGAGTATGCGTGTCAGAGAGTAGAAAACTCATATTCTTATAATTATTACGTTAGAAGAAAAGCCATAACCCTGAATTACAGAATGAAAGAAACGATCGAGTGTATGTGTCAGGAAAAAAGGAATGTAAGCATAAGTTAGTCTAGTTTATGTTATTTAATATTAGTGTAGAACATGTTACGTAGTCGTATTGAAATAAATCTCGAAAATGCAAAGAAGTGTTGATTAACGATTTTCTTATTAAGTAAAAGAACGACAAGAAATTAAACACGCTTCTATTATTAATTTAAAAAAAGATCAGATGAATACCATAGAAATATTTATAATCCTCTCCCTTTCTTTGTGTATCTATATGCATACGTACATAAAGAAATCGATTATGGTATAACAATAGAATCAATTGGTTTTACTAATCCAAAATAAAACTTTAATAAAATATGAATGAATGTAACCGTATTATTTTAACATGGAAATTCTAATACAACACTTGATTGAATATATGCTACACCTAATATTTTTAATACTAAACTATGTTTTTTTTCTATTTCATATGGTAACACGTATTGTAAAAATCGGAGGTGCATCCATAACAGATAAAGCTCAGTTTGAAAGTGTTAATTTACCAAATATTGATTTTATCGTTGACTTATTTAAAAACAACTATAAAAATTTAATTTTAATTCATGGTGCTGGATCGTTTGGGTACTTGAAAATTTTTTCTCGAATATTCTAAACGTCGGTTTCTATCTTATTTAGTCATCATCAAGCTAAAAAATATAGATTAAATGAAGGTTATAAAAATACTTATAATTATGAAGAATGTCGTTTGGGTGTTTGTGATACTCGACGATCATTAGGTCGTTTACAACAATATTTATTAGACGCATTCCTTGGCGCTCAAATCCCTGTTGTTAGAATTTCACCATTTGATTTTCTTATTTCGGATCAATTTGAATTAACCGATGAAACTTATAAACAACTTTATCAACGTTTAGATATTCTACTATCAAATGGTTATGTTCCACTTTTGCACGGTGATGTTTTATTGGACAAAAAAACTCATTGGAGAATATTAAGTGGGGATGATATTCTACTTAAATTAGCGGAATATTATCAACCACGTCAATGCATATTTCTAACTTCAGTACCTGGTATTCTTCAATCGAATGGAAATGTTATTGAAAAATTCTACGTTGGGGAAAGTAAAATCGATGAACTCGATCATCAATCATCAATTATTGATGTCACGGGATCAATGCAAAATAAAGTGATGATTGCTTGTGATATTGTTAACAAACTAGATACATGTCAAGTATTTATCGTACAAGGTGTTAGTAAAAATGCAAAACATCTTCTTTCATCATCTATAAATGATGATGAAGAATTTATTTTGAATGGAAGTACAAGAATTTTGAAGAAACATTAATTGGCGATAGAAATTTGCATTTCTGTGATGAGTGTAGCTCAATGACTTTTTTTGTATTCGTAGAAAAATTTGAAAAGATTGTTGTCGACGTCAAAGAAAATTAGTTCTTTGATTTAATTTGCTCGTCATTTGTTAACAAGACTATTCAGTGATCTTTTGCTAAAGCAATCAATAAGTAATCATGTTCTTGTTTGCCTCCAAAATAATATTGATCATAAATCATAGTCATTTGTCTTGCTCTTTATTGAGAAGAACAGTTGTATGATCGAATGAGTATATTTTCTTTTGAAGATACTCTTCTAGACTCTCCAAGGAATCATTTCGGCTGCCGGATGGTCTTTTTCTTACTAAAAACAAGAATATTTAACTGAAAACTAACATCTAAATCAAAAAAGTAAAACTGTTATTTTACTCCAGACATGATTATCTGTTATATGGATAGCAAGTCATTCTTAAATAGCATACTCTATTTGAAACGTTGAACTGATCGAGACAACATATTTATTTAATTAAAAGTTCATGTATAATTGATGTACTAAATGGTTTTCTTATCGTTCCTACTTCATCGAGAGTATAAGTGAAGAATACTCTTGAAATTTCCGCTTGAATGAATCGGCATTTGACAAGTATGAAACTTAGTTATAATGGTCAAAAATCCACATAACTTCTTTTCCTTTCCTTCATACAATGAACAAGAACAAGAAAATGAAAAGCTAACTATGCGTCAATTTTCCTTGACCATTGTTATAATCTATCATGCATATATCTTTTCAAATTGTTACTATTCTCTTTCTTTTTGTTCTCATTTAATTTATTACACGAGTTTTCAAATAGTGTTAGGTCGTTCTCATTTACATATTCTATCATGAGACATGCATGTAAAGGAAATCATCTCATGGGTACATATACCTTTTTATTCTCTCTCTCTCTCTCTCTCTCTCTCTTTTTCCTTAGTTCTATAGTTCAACGCATTTTTTTTTGTTGATTGAATTGCTATTTTTTTCCTATTATATACATCATATAAATATAATATAAATTTAGTTCAAATGAAAAAAGGATCGAGAGTCATTTTAACGACATTCTCATCTCGCTTCCCTCTTGACCATATATATATATATATATATGTGTGCAATAACTTAACAGAACAGTACGACAATTGAACAAATTGAATTGAACATCGAGTCAAGTCGCTACTTGAGCATGCTTTGATATAACAAATTTTCAATTTGACGGTATGTTGATATGGTCCGTATGTTGTCGAGAGTGTAATTTGTTTTCTTTCTCGCTTCTTATTATACATCTAATAAAACATATCGAAGAAAGCAGACACTCGTCTCTAATTTCAATAGAAGTCGAAGATTAAAAGAGAGTATACGAGATTGTTTGACCGTTTGATGCTATACCAATAATAATTTTCTTTTATTTTCTCCGCCTACCTAATGGATCATTGAAAAGAAAAGGAATCAGTAACAATGCTATAAGGTTATTTATTACATACACACATTTATTTATATATATATGCATATGCCTTGTCAGGAGAGAAAACGACATGTTCAGTATTGATATCATTAATAAGATGTAGCTATTCTGTTCAGCCTCGAAAATGTCATTTTTTTAATACGATCTTCAGGCCTAAAATCAAACATATACAAATATAGATGCTCGTGCCATCATATTAAGTTTGTCTTTCTTTTGCTTATTCTCATTTTTGTTGATGTTAGAATGAGTGATAGAATAGAAAATGAACTGACAAGTAGTTAACTCGTAACAACCATTGTTCAATCATTCATACATGCACGTAAGTTCAATAGACACATATACATATTCTATTGTATGCTTTCTCATTTCAATGAAACATACCTAACAAAAGATGAACATTTAATTAATAACGCAGAAAAAAAATAAACTGATAGTTCTAGTAAACGATGCATACTCGGAAAGGATCAATAGGAACATTCTCTTCGCACATACGTACGATGTATGTTTCATAATTCATTGTACCCCTGCGGCGTAATATAGATTAAATAGAGACGAAAACAATCATGTATGCATATATAAATACGAGTTGATTACTTTGAAGGTTCTCTCTTTGCATTCTTCAACTCATCGTCAACATGACCAGTTCCGAGCAATTAATGTGGCAATCAGAATTGTTCGTTGCTGGCAGTCATCTATGAGACGACAGCAACAATACTAAATTATTTGCGTGTAAGTTGCATCTGTTTTGATTATTTAAATCAAACCTAATAAATACTACAATCCATCTTCAGTGAAAATGCCTGACTGTTGTTCATGGTTAAATCGGTTGCGTTGTTGTCGACGACGACAACAACAGCAACACACTTATATCTATTTATATAGTCCGACCATGGCCGATTCGTCTTCATCGTCATCAACAAGATCGCCATTGTTATTATTAAATCGTCTTTCATGCATTCTTTTTGGGTTTTGTCTTGCCATTATTCTTCTGCTGACAGCATTAGTTATTTATCATTTGAATAGTAATATTTTCACTATGTCGTCAAACGTCAATTCTCATTCGAATATAATTGCAATTGCAAAAAAACGGCAACTCCAAGATTTTGTCAATTTGGATATTGATCCATGTGAAAATTTTTATAATTTTGTTTGTGACAAATGGATACAACAGAGAAAATCGAAAGATGAAGACGACTATGAAAAGAAAAGGTCGCGTATTCGACATGAAATACACGGTAAACTGATGATTAATATTAGCAATAATCAAGTAATATCCAGTGAAGGTATGAAAAGTTTTCATTTTTTTTTCTTATTTCTTGAATATCAAAGAATCATCTCATCATTTAGATATGTGTTAGAGATAGATATTAATGAGTGAGATGTAAACAAAAATAAAAGCTTAATTGTCGTAGTCAACTAATTGAGACTAGAAATTAAACTGATTAACGCATCAGTCGCCGCCATTCCGAATACAGAAGATAACTCCGATCCATTATTGATATGTTATCGAATTCCGAATTATTCTGATTGACGACTTGGGTTTTCCTATTGAAGAGTTTTGCATCGTTACATCGATTTTTCTTTATAAAAGATGGATACGATAAAGAATAATATTTTGCCAATAAATATTATTTTCGTTTTATGACTCTGAATTATCTCAATACTAAAAAGGAGTTGCAGCATGTAAACCAATTCGGCGTAAGATCAACGTCAGACTGTATTTCAAACTATGACTACTGATGTGTTAATTCGCTTAAGTTTTGGACCGTAATTAGCACATGGTCTTACTTGTATCTATTAAATGAGAAAAAGCGCATTACTTGTATATTTCTATAATTCACTTTTGTATTGACTTTTATATAATTACAATATTTATTTAGGTAATATCTCGTCATCGCAACTATCCATTTTAAAATTCTATCAATTATGTGAAACAGAACCAGCATCTCAATTAATCGATGAACTAGAACATTATTTTGCTTGGTTCAGTCAGCAAGAACCGTATCGATCACATTTAACTCTTTTCAATCAAACATATTTAACTCATTTCATATCTTTACCGATCATTTTTCAATATAATCCATTTTTCAAAATAATTCATTCATCATCGAACAATAAAAATGAATCATTTTCGACTATTATTCGAACTGATCAACGTTCTTTACCATCACCTGCAGCTATTTTTCACAATGCAATAAGATTAAATCAAACAGCATTAGAAAATCTCATCAAATTTGATCATGAATATACAAACCTTTTACAACAAACAGATCATGATATTAAATTCTATGAACAAGAATATAGTCAAGATTCATTAATTGTTAAACGAATATTAGCATTCACATATTATCATCGATGTCTTCCATCATTAAATATGACGAATGGTTTACAAAATCTCATTGAATTATTAAATCATTTTCTTCAAAATCGCTTACGACAGTTTAATACAAAATTAATCGATAAACAAATTCGTATACTTGAAACGATTACTGACAATCATACACTAGTAGAACATTTGCGACGTATTCAATTAGAATTTAAAATTATCGAACAAATAATACCGTTGGAAGCTCATTCTATTGATGCTAATAGTACATGTATTCTTAATTTATTGGAAAAATTACTTGATAAACGAATACAATTAAATGAATTACCATCAACTATTGATGTTTACTTTCATAATGCGAAACAAGAATATTTCATTTCAAATGATTGGCCTTATTTGATCATGTTAAGTAATCGTTTATTAAAAACAGTATCAACAGATACTCTTGTTAATTTTGTTTTCTTCGATTACTATCGACATTTAATTTATCCATATTATCAACCACATATTCATCATTCTATGAATTCAAGAACAAATTATACAACTGAATCCTACACTTATATTTATGAAACGGATGATTCAAATCTATCGTGTTATGTTGGTGATTGTTTTGATATTTTGAATTGCTATCATCCATCATTACTTAATCAATTAATGGACGATAAAAATCAAGTAAGTTAAAATATAAAAATGATTCATTTCAAATAGATAAGAGTAATTTACAGTAAATTTTTAAGAAAAAGAAACTAGTTGAGGAAGGAGGCGGGGCAGCACTATATGACCCAGAGTATTATTTAACATCGGTGGAACCAGTATGTATTACATTATTATTTTTAAAAGGGATCTTATTAAATATCTACTTTGAGTACCACTGAGTACAGAACAAGTACGTAATCGAATGTATTGAAAAGTTTTGGTACACCGACAATTGAGCCTCTTATCAGAGATAAACTAAATCAATACAGAAAGTGCGTTTTATTTGAAGGAATATAAATTTTTGTGAAAAAATGAATAGAGCTCTTGCTCTTTTGAAATATATGTCTCTTGGTAATAAATAGAAATTTGATGCTAATTGTTGGAGCAGTTCATTAAGTATTTCGTATTTAATACGTTTTCGTGTCTTTACGACTCCAGCCTGTAATTGTTCAGCTAAGATGAGATTTGAATGTTGTTCGATTCGTAAGTCTGCTATTGATTCATATATTGAAGAATTTTCACGAGCTGAATTCTAAAAAGAAGTTATTTTTTATAGCAGCGCCAAATCGATTGTGATTTATTCGCGCTACGATAACGAAAACCATCCAACAGGAGATGGTCCTTCTTGCTGGATGACTTTACAATAGACATTTTACAACAATTATAACACGAAATAAATATTCATTACAATTAGATTAACACATAATATATAACTGGTGATAAAATCTTTCGTCCTTCTTAATGAAGGAAATTATCTTTATCGAATCACTAGGAGGATAAGATTGCGCACGTTTATACGAATCTTTTCTTATTGAATTTAGAGATTGATTATGTGTTCGGTGTTTTATTAAATTAATCAAGAAAGGCTCAATTGTCGGCAGGTTCAACTGTCGGTAGGCTCAATTGTCGGGGGCTCAACTGTCGGGTCACCAAAAATTTTCATTGTACTCATTTGATATGATAAAGAATAAAACAAAACAGGGGTAAATGTCTTTAAGGTACGAGATATTTGCAGCATACTGATTCCTACATCAGTGTAACATGTGAAATGAATAGTATGATGGTCTATTTTCCAGAAATGTGCGTTCCTACTAGACTAACAATTTACTTGTACTCGCTGAGCATCGTTTCTATTGGTTGACTTTATCTCGAGTAGTATTCATTCTGCTTAGTTTAGAAATCTTTTGCAGTTCTTTAAATACGACAAAATGTACCCAGTAGACGATTGCTTTATGTAACTTATCTATTTTTAGACAAGTTAAAATACTAAACTGAAGAACCCATAAATCCTTTGTTTCTAAATTATATTTTATTTAGATTGTTCTTGATTCAACAAGAAAAAATGTTGAAAATTTGATCAATCGTTTTCGTTTGTTAATTGAACATTCAGATCATTTATTTACTGAAGAAAAAAATATATTAATTAAAGAATTAAATCAAATAAAAATTGTTCTTGGCCATTATTCCATCCCAGTCAATACTATTCCTGATGAGAATCTATCTGCATATCTTGGTTATGTCGAATTATTTTCGTCGATGTCATATGACCAACATGAACATTCATATGCGATAGAACCAATTTATAATTCAATAAATCATACACTTTTTCTTCCGTATGGTTTTATTTATTTATCAAATCATTCAATTGAATATTCTTTGATAAAAGTTTTATTAACAATTCTTTCTAAACCAATTCAATCAAATCCATTTCATATTGAATGTTTAATAAAATCTATTGATGATTCAAATACAACAATGATTGATATCGATGATGAACATACAATTTATCTATTATATCGTTCGAAATTTTTATTTGAACAAAATATAAATCTTGATGAATATTTATGGCCATTTATGAGTGCAAATGGATTAATGAAACGATTTCTTATTGATTATACAGCAAATAACTATTGTCATAGTTTACATTCTTATACTTTGTTTCTAAACAATACTTATCTAATGGATGATGTGCATCTAGTATTTCACTGTCCACAAGCAAGTTCAATTGAACAATCGAAATGTAGTGTTCATTGATTTTTATTATTTTATGTATCGCAAAAAAGTAGAAAACAAAAATTTACATGTAACAATAAAATTTGCATAAGTTGTCTAAAATAATAGTGAGTGTCGATGAAAGATACGTATGGCTATTGCCAATGCCTGTTATTGCTTGTTGGACATCTCGAGTGTTAAGAAATAATTTATCTTCTGCTGCGCTCAGGAAGTACGACGCTGGAAATTATGTACAGATTTCATCTTTTGTCCATGATAATAATTGAAAATATGTTCAAGTTATATCATGCTTCGCTGAAGTTGAACTAATACAAACAGGGTCATTATTTGATGTTGTTGAATCGCATGAGTAAACGACGTCATCAAAAGCTCGTGAGTAATTTCGAATGTCACGTACTAACGAAATAATATTATGAGAATGGAAAGTCATCATGGAAATTTTTTGAGATAATAATTGCGACAAAAAAACAGTAATATTATCGTTTACGGCTACTAAATATGTACTATAGAATGAAATACCATTGGTTCCATTCACATTTATACCCTAGACTTGTTTCGTGCGCAATGAGATGTCATTGAGTGAATAACGAATGACAGGAAAGAAAACGGCAACAATCGCACTCGTTGTCTCTTTGCGTTCTATTGTGTTTTAAGAAAGTGTATTTTCTTGCATTGTAAATAAAAAAAAAGAAAAAGGCTCGTGCTATTATTTGTTGCACTTTCAATTTACTCAACAGAATTAGTGTGTATATATCGGATATTTTTTTCGTCTGTACAATGAAAAAACGTAATAGGATTAGAACTCATACACCATACAACCTTATCAACGTTCGAGGTATTTTTCTTTATTAGGAGAATGAGTACATATCAAAAACAAACAACGACAAAAACACAAGAGACACCCATATAACATGAAGAAATGTGATACAGTTTAGTTTCTTGGATGTTTAAATAAGATCAGCTACATTCATTGGCATTTCATCAATTTGTGTTGCGTAGTATTGTTCAATGTCCCGGAGAATACGGATATCATCATTCTTAACAAAATCTAAAAGCAAAACAAAATAGATCGTTTTTACAATGCGATATTTTTAACTTACTTATAGCAACACCCTTGCGACCAAATCGACCTGAACGACCAATGCGATGAATATACAATTCACGAGAGTTTGGTAAATCATAATTAATAACCAAACTAACTTGTTGAACGTCAATACCTAGAACGAACCGCAAAAGTTATTATTTTCGTTCTCTAAGATAATGAAGAGAAAAGAAAGGTTTTACCTCGAGCCCAGACATCGGTTGTAATAAGTACACGTGTATCGCCAGCACGAAATTCTTTCATAATAGCATCACGTTCTTCTTGTTTCATTTCTCCATGCATTGATGAAACAGTAAAATTAGCTTCACGCATTTTTTCGGTTAACCAATTGACTTTACGTTTTGTATTACAGAAAATGACGGCCTGCGTGATTGTTAATGTATCGTATAAGTCACATAGAGTATCGAATTTCCATTCTTCACGTTCGACAGCAACGAAAAATTGTTTAATACCTTCAAGTGTCAATTCATCACGTTTGACTAAAATACGAATTGGATCAGTCATAAATTTTGTTGTTACTTCAAGAATTTCATGTGGCAATGTAGCCGAAACAAGTATAACTTGAGTTTGAGGCGGTAAATGACGATATACTTCATAGATTTGTTCTTTGAAACCAAGATTGAGCATTTCATCGGCTTCATCTAATATTAACATTTTAATATGACGTGTGCCTAAAAATTAAAAAAATTAGGAAATCTTAATATTCATAATACTCCTATCAAACAAATGATAGATAGCATGGGCTATTTTTGAAGTCAATTGGAAATGTGGTGATGCTTTCGAATGCATCGATACGATTAATTAATACTGTAAAGTGTGGAGGCTCGAGAAATTAGATGTTTTTTCTTACAGGAATAATTGAATTTGATTAAAACTAAGGGTGCCACTTTAACTTGACCGTAAAGCGCAGAGTTTAAAGTCACGCTTAAATGCTTCTTTTTGGCGTTTTATCTGTTGCAGGCAGTCTCATAAGCATGACTAAATACGTCAATACAGTAAAAAGTATTAAAAAGAAGAGTTTAAAGGCGACTTTAAACTTTACGGTTAAAGTGCCACCGCGAATTAGAACAACACTCATCTGTAGCTTTCAATTTAATTTCAGTAGTAAAATGTATAACCGATTCTAAACCTGTACTTTTTCTTTTGGAGCAAGTCAATGGAAGCATATGATTGATTGTTCAATGAATAAAATTATTCGATTACACTTGATCTAACAAATTCAAGTTCTTTTCTTAAAATAACCTCCTAGGAAATTAAATAAATATGCAAGGACCGAGTAAGCAAGAGTAGACATATTTGATGGCATTCTTTGACATCCTTCTGGGATTGACAGAAATGTGTCAACAAGGATAGGGGCAAAACAAGAAATACACTTTTAGTAAAAATTCATCTATTTTCGTCTTAGAACAGAAAAGGCGGGCGGAAATCATCTCATTATTATGAAAAGAACAAGGCATTATGTCCTATTAAACTATATTCATTATACTGTGTAGTTCTAACTGTCACAGAAAACGTCAAGTTGAATCATTGCACAACGTAAACGACGCCATTAATCAGACACCATTTCTCCGCACCCGATTGACAACTTCCATACTTCTATTATATTTCTCGTTTAAGATCACATACAAGTAAAATACTCTGCTGATTACTATCATACTTGGAAATATTATTAATAAGATTCAAAAAAGAATTTAACTTGAGAGTGCTACTGAATGTAAATTTCCTACATTGTGTCGTAATCAATGAATACCACGTAGAAGAGTCAAGAATTGATAATGAAGGAAATTGCAAAAATTCAGATAAAATTTAAATATTTTTTGATTAATCTCATTATGTTTTCATATAGTTGATTTTTAGAAGTCTAACTAAAAGTTCATTCTTAAAACTTTGCGACAGTTGAAGTTTGTCTTTTCCAATTACCGTGAAAAAATATTCGTATATTAAAAGTGACAACTTTTCGAAACCAGTTATAATTTGAACTCCAACTCTAATGGAGTCATAATCATGCTTCGCAGTTCTCCAGCAGGAGAGCGCCAAAATTCATCCATAGGAAGAAATAGGAATGTTTTCAACAGTCAAGTAATTGCAGAAATTTTCTTTCTCAAAATAGTCAGCGTTTAAGTGTGAACGGAAAAGTAGTTTAAATAGCCAACGAACTTTTCTAGGTACTCTATGAAACAGATGGGCTCCTGAAAACAAAAAATCGTAGTTTTAAGATTTCACAAGGATGAGTTGTCGATGTTGTTTTCTAAAGATCATGTAGACAAGATAGACTTTTTTGGTGATGCTTATAGAACTTTTTGAACATGGCTCATCCGAAATGTGTTTATCGTTAATTTCAGGCGGAAGTTTTTGCTGTATACCGTAGGGCTCTTAAAAACTGATTTGAATACAACCGGAAAGCCACAGCGTTTTCTTGGTCAAAACTGTTCCTTTTACGAATTTCATTCGATGGAGAATTTGAGTTCAACGCTTAATATCGAATAACTAGTAGATGATTTAGAGAAGCATGTAGGGACACTTCTTCAGAATAGAGATAGTCAATGACGATTAAGGTCAAAGATTTTTCGTAGAATTTCAAAATAAATCTAAGCGCCACTATCTATTGGAGAACTCATAACATTAATAAAATCAATAATGACTATTTAGATTAAAAACAAAATTAATACATACGTAACGATCTTCGATTGATCATATCAATAACTCGTCCTGGTGTTCCACTAACAATATGTTGTCCATAATCGAGTTTTCTCATATCTTCTCCAGTATTTGTACCTCCGATACAAGCATGACATTGTACATTCATAAAATCGCCTATAGCTAAAACAACTTTTTGAATTTGTTGGGCTAATTCTCTTGTTGGTGATAAAACTAATGCTTGTGTTTCACGTATATTTGTATCTAATCGTTGTAACATCGCAATAGAAAATGTTGCTGTTTTGCCAGTGCCAGATTGTGCTTGTGCAATGACGTCACGTCCTTTGACAATTGGACGAATACTTCGTTGTTGAATAGCTGAAGGTTTTTCAAACCCATATGAGTAAATGCCACGAAGAAGATTTTCATTTAAATTCATTGCATCAAATGTTGGACATACTTCGACATCTTCACTTGTTTCAAAGTCAACTGTATCTAAATCATGACCTGTTTTAACTGTACGTTGACGTTTAGCTGCACGTTCTGGAATCGTTGACATGTTTGTATAACGAGCACCAGTTTACCAATTGAAAATGTGAATGACGAAATAATGAAAATGATAAATAACATTAGTCGACCCTTTCCTATTGGTTGATCATCACTAACAAAGAAATAAATAAATAAATAATTAAATAAATAAAATATTTTCGAAGAAGATTATTTCTTTCTAATGTTTTATCTGTTGAAAATTTATTTAGATGAATTTCCTTGTGTTGATTGAAAGAATACTGACATCTATTGATATTTGATTAGTTATAACAAGTATCGAATAATAATCCAGGCACATGCGTATTGCTTGCTGAAATTAATTATTTTTTGAAATAATAATGAAAATCATTGAATGAAGTTTGACCAGAAAAAAATGTTTGATTTATATAAAGAGTTTCGAATTGTTAAGGTATTTCTTCTAGAACAAATAATAGGTTTTAGCTAGTTAATTTTCATTCATTTCTAGATGTATATCAGCCGTAATGGTCTTGTTTTATGATTTTTATTCTTCAGTAAATCAAGTAATTATCATTTATGAAATCTTGTTCAATAGATTAAGACTTATTTGATATATTTTTAGTTTATAAATCTACAGAATTATCATTTGGAATTAGTTTAATGAGAATATTAGTAAGTCATAGTTCCTACATCATTCGTCATAATTTTGAGAAACAAATAGACTTATACAATTTCATACTTGTTAAAATCGTATATACCTATACAAATATCGATCAAAAGTAAAAAATTACATGTCTAATTGTACTGAGAATAACGGAATTGCAAATTAGATAAAAATGTAGGAATATAGTGAAAGTAATTTAGAATAAAGTTTCGAAGTTGTCAATATTTAAGCTCATTTTTCTTCATATAGAAACTTTGTTTAACGCGATCTAAGAAGTATTTAGGATAAAAATTTGTATTAACAGCTGTTTTTATCAGATTACATAAGTACATCAGAATATGTAAAACCACGTCGAGCATAGAATCAAGTCTTTTTTCGTTTCAACGCATATATCCGTCTGACCTGTTGTATATTTCATTCTCAGTCTAATACCTTCGGTGTAAACGCTTGAAATTCGTGAAGACAATCCTTTTTCTTGTAGAATGTCATCGGATTCTATTGAAGTCGAAAATCCTTCTACAACCGAAGATTTATGTTCATCGTCAAATGCGAATTTAAGCGATCTATATTCACCATCACGTTCATCATCAATTGATTTTTCATCGCCAAGTCTACCAACTAAAGATAGTTTGGATAATGAAAAATCATCTTCGACTAATCGTAAGGAACCTACAGTAAAAGTTCCGTATCCAGTTGTATCCGATCATCGTGACCCATCATCGGTACTTATACTTTTACAAAAAGAAACTCAAACAACATCGAAGAAACTTCTTGATGTTGTTCAACAAATTGAAAATTGTGAAAAACATTTAACATCAAATGGCCTATCAGATAAACATATGAAATCTCTTAAATATGAACGTGTTAAATTAAAACAAAAATTAGATGCGTTGAAAAAACACGAACGTCGTGTCAATTTACAAATTGATTTTATAACAACCAAAGTTGAAATTAAAGGTTTAGAAGACGAACGAAAACAAGGAATGAACGATGAAAATAAACAAATTAATATTTTATTGGGTAAATTAAAACAAAAATTGGATAAAATGAAAATTTATATGAGAACAAGAAATGAACAAATGAAAAAAATGGCCCATTCAAAACAGCGATCATCTACTTGTATGTTGAAATCTATAAAAATAAACATATATATATTTTTATAACTTGACCTTTTCGCTTAACACAGCAAACGATAGTCGACAACAATTATCCAACAGTCAAAAAGCACAACAACATCGTCTTAATTCATCAGATTCGGTAAAATTTTATCGTATGAATAAATAAAATATAGATTTCAGTTCGCTTAGAAAGCAATAATCTCTACTACATGTATACAAAAGAGTCCACGATTGAATAGATTCTGAGTGAGATAGAGATCTGATCAGTATCTCTTAACATCAAAGTAGCAGCTATGTTATGGTGATAGAGTAGATTAGTTGAAGCTCATTAGTAGTTGTGGACATTATAATTATTATATTAGATCCGTTGGTTTTATGAATTTTGAAAGGCAAAGACGTCTACTGGTCTTTTTCGTAAATTTGCAATAGTCTGTACGTTCATTTGAAGTTTTTTTTTCTCAACGGAGATTTACAGGATAAGATTTATTCGTGCTCTAAAGGAGAAAATTTTTCTAATCTTTTTACCGGCTTACAGGATTTACTGTCCATTGATTGCCTCGAAGAATAGAAATGAACAGAAAAATATTTATCGCAATCAACTATGCATATTTAGAAAAAAAAGAACTCAAGCAAATACATGAGGAAATAACAAAGAGAATAAGGAATTAATTAATAAATAAACCAAAAAAGATGAACGGACGTTCAATTTTTTGATGGACGCTGAAAATATCTAAGTTCAGCAGATTTTTAGGAATGATGGAATATCGATAATCGAGGTAGCATAATTGTCGTTTGCCATGGGTAGATTCAGTAAATATAGCAGACATTTTTAGGAAGAGTATAATAAGAGCATTATGTTCTTTGAATTTATATGTTTTTTATAAATTTTTGTCATATTAATGACTATTCCCCCCCCCAATTTGATGAGCATCCGTCATTTTAAATTGAAAACTTATTCAATAGTTCGCTGATTGGTGACTTTTTTGTTTTTCCACATTTATGTAATTTTTTGTTCAGAAAAAGGATTGGCTGTCAAGACCATTACTCATTTATTAATTTCTCTTCTTCGGAGAAATTAATGGACAGTACATCCTCAAACGAGAAAAACGCTAATTGGAAAAAAAGTTATTCAATCAATGGACAGTAAATCGTGTACACACTTTTTATCGTGTTCTGAAAGTTAAGAAAACTAGTTACGAGCATCAACGCTCTAGTTAAAAACTTGAGTTTATGAAACTTTACATTGACCGTATATCTGATCAAGTTCATCTATATAAATCTTTTGTTTGTAGAATCAAAAGCGTTTATTATCATCATCATCGGCTTCAAGTTTTCAGTCAAATAAACGTCTAAAATCGACAACGCATATTCAAAGCAAAGCTCCAGTTGTTCGTCTAGCATCCCGTTTGTCGAATCATCAATCTCATTCAATACGAACACCAACAGTGCGATTTCTAAATAAAACATCTGCTTCATCAATGACCGCACTTAATTCTTCATCACCAACTACTCCAGCATCATCATCGTCGACTTTATCACCTCCTCTTATTGCAACTACAAGTGCAGGTGATGCAAATAGTATTCAAATTTCTCTACAGCAAGTAAGAGAAAAGCAAATTGTAATCAAATAGATTCTTATGGATAAAATACTTTTGCTTTTTAGATTGAAATACCTTCAATTGATGAAGATGATGAACTTAATCTTGATCTTGATATAGATGAATTATTTCATGACGATCCATATTCTGAAGAGAACACACACGGATATAAATCTGAAACACGACACCGTAACACCAATCAGGACAGTTTGAAAAAAGAATCTTAGTTAAAAAAAATGTATATAACCGTTTGGATTTTTGTATATGTTTTCAAATCTCGTTTTTTTTTCTTCGTCTTTGTTTACGCCCGGTCCTTTTTCTTTTAATATCTTGTCATGATATTCATCTTGTGTCTACATTTTCTGTCACTTGTAGTTTATAAAAGAAGTAACAAAAAAGCATATATATATATATATATTAAAAAACTCTTCATTTGTTTCGCTTTTTCTAGATTTTAATAAAAGCAAAAACAATCATGAGTGATCCATCAGCACCAGGTAAAAAAGCAGCACGTTCATTTGATTTTCAATCGATGATGGAACAAGCACGCAAAGGTGCACAAGAACGAACAACTGTCGATTGGAATGATGAAATCGAAAAAGCCAAAGAAGAAAATGAATCACGTATTGCTGAAATGAAAATCAAAGCAGATGAAGCTGTAAAAAAAATGCAGATCCCAGGGAATCACAAAACGAAGAATACCAGTATAGAAGACGGAGAAGAAGATGATGATGATGACGATGATTTTGGTCCGTCCATTGATCTTGCTAATGCATCAACTGCTGATAATGAAGATGCAAGTAGTGATGATGAAGATGAAGATCGATCTAAGGTAGGAGAAAATTTACTTTTTGGTTAAGAATTATATACGATGTAATTATGGATATCTTGATTTGAAATCATGTTGAGTATCTTAGTATAGATCCGAAAAAAAATATAATTGCTCTTTGGGATATTAGAATTCTTTTTAAATTATTTCGTGTGATCGAGTTGACTATGCTGGAACAAATGAAATATCTTGAAGACTTCTACGAATTTTATGGATTGAGATATATGAATCTTGCGGAGTGTATAGATTCTCTATTTAAAAATCTGTTAGGACTAAAATAAAGATTTATCAACTGGTGATTTCAATAGAAAAGAAAAACTAATTATAGTAAAATTGGTTTTAAATTTTAGCCTCTTGCAGAAGAAGAAGATCGACCCGATGACGATGAACAACCGTTTTTTCCCTTAACACATGAAATCGATCTCAAACACGGTACAAAATCAGTTTCATGCTTAACAGTTGACACCAATGGTGAACGTCTTATATCCGGTGGTTTCGATTATGAACTTAAAATGTGGGATTTTCCAACCATGGACAAATCTTTAAAATATTCTCGTGCTATATCTCCATGTGAATCACATCAATTACGTTCCATTGAATTTAGTCCTGGAAGTGATATGTTATTAATTGCAAGTGGTAGTTGTCAAGCAAAAGTCATTAGTCGAGATGGTAAATAAAAAAATTCAACTTCAATCGAGTATGTTTGAACATTCGCTTTTTCTATTTTAGGTAAAAATATGTATGAATGTGTTCGAGGTGATATGTATTTAATCGATATGCAAAAAACTAAAGGTCATATTAGTACATTAAATCGTGCATGTTGGAATCCAAAAGATTTAAACGTAAGTAACAATATTAAAACAAACGAATGATTAACATTCGTTTTGCTTCTATAGGAATTTATGACATGTGCAGATGATGGTACTGTTCGTTTATGGTCTTTAATTCGTCGTACGGAACACGTATCGTGTATCAAAACAAAATCCGAACAAGGCAAAAAAACAGCAACAACAACATGCACATATAATACATATCATACACATGTTACACAAAATGAATATTTAATAACAGCTGGCTGTGACGATGGAAGTATACAAATTTGGGACCGCCGTCGACCGTTTGTAAATGTGACATTTATGTCAAGACGTGCACATGAACCAGAGAATTCTATAACATCATTATGCTGGTCCTATGATGGAAGAAATTTAGCATCACGATCAACTGATCATACACTTAAATTATGGGATATTAGAAATTTCAAGCAGCCCCTATCTGAGTATCGTGATTTACATAATCGTTTTTCAATGACAAATGTAGCATTTTCACCTGATGATCGCTTTCTAATAACGGGCACATCAACACGAAAGAAAACTGATGATAATCTCAATGATTCAACAAATGTTGGTTCTATTTACTTTTTTAATCGAAATAGTCTTGCAGAACCTGAAGGACAAATTCAAGTTAGCGAAGGAGCAAGTGTTATTAAAACATTATGGCATTCAAAATTAAATCAAATTCTATGTACGACAAGTAATGGAATTATTAAAATATTTTATGATACCATACGCTCAAAACAAGGAGCTCTATTATTTGCAAATCGTGAAGAACGACAGAAGAAAGCCAATGATTACTTTATTAATATGAATATCATCAATCCACATGCTTTGCCTTTATATAGGCAAGAAAGAGTTCGAAATTTATCTGTTATACGAATGAAAAATCGAGAAGATCCGGTATGTAAACATTTCTTATTCGTTATTTTTCCTTTCGCCAGAGATTATTCAATAGAACAAGTTACCAGTACTCATGGTTGGTTGAATGACTGTCTTGCTAGACACGTACTCGCTAAGTACTATACTCAAGCATGAAATGACTTTTAAGAAAAAAACAAACATTAAACTCGATTCATTTCGGATCAGCCATTTCCTAGAGAAACAAATTGTGTTATGTTCAGGAATGCAAATATTTTACATTAGACTAACTCTATGTCTGCATTTAAAGAAGAAAACTCAAGCTATTAAATCCTTTGCCGAAGTGGTAAAATCCTTAATGAGGACAACAGACAAACATTTCTAATCATAAAATTGATTATGATAGTAAAACTTTCATACTAGCGAGTCTATTTTAAGTAGCATACTATATTTTATGCATCGTATTTCAGTACTATAAAAGATTTAATGATCTATAAAATTTGATATTCTTTTTTTCTACTTGGAAAATTGCTTTTATGCTTATCCCATGGGAAATTTCCTCTATGGGATTGCTAAAGAAAGTGCTTGTTAGATTGTTATAGGTTACTTTCTTGAAAATATCTTCATATTCCTATTAAAAACTAAGCAATAATTAGGAATAGATTTTCTCTTCGCATAACATCTAATCTGAATACTTTAATTCGTGCCTGAAATTTCTAATTGTCGACAATAGAGATCATTTTTTAGTGCCAACTTCACAGTAGACATCGAATAAGATAATCTTCTATATTTGTTATTTTGCATAATAAAAACATTATCCTGTCTGGGTAGCTCATTCAGAGCAGCTATTGAAAAAGTGTATTATTAGAAGGAATAAAACGTTAAGTATTATATACTCAAGTTCTGCATGATAGCATGACTTGTTTAGAAGAAATATTTTCTAAATTGTATACAGATTGACGTTGCTAATGATATAAATGTCTATGAAAAGTTTCAGTTCATGTCATAAGTCTTTTCTTGCTGTTTGTAGGTCAAATCAAAACGACCGGATTTGCCTGTCAGTGGTGCCGGTTCGGGAGGTCGTATTGGTGTACATGGTGGCACACTATCATCATATATCGTTAAGAATATTGCTTTGCAAAAGCCTCCAGCACAAAAAGAAGATTCTCGTGCTATTTTACTTGGTTATCAAGAAAAATGTGAACAAAATCCTTATTGGGTAGCACCAGCTTATACATCAACACAACCTAAACCTATTTTCCAAACGTCAACTGAAGATAAAAGTCGTGCAAAAGATGAAGACGATGAAGATAATATGGTTCCAATGTGGAAAAAGCAAAAGACATAATCGTTTTTCTTTATATGTCGGTGTGTGTTTGTTTTTGTAAAAATCTATGAATACATATTAAACCTGTTGTAATTACAGTCGAAAATCGACTATGTATCAAAGTCTGATTTAATCAAAACTTGAAACTCAGTCGCATGTAAAGTCTAACCGTAATCAATGAATATCAAGGTTATGTCTATTATAAAACACAATGTAACATCATCAAAAACTGTTTAAATAACTTATTTCTTTTTATTCTGCCTCATTAGACTTATATGAAAGAAATATTTCCGCTTTGATACTCTGGGCATTTTTATTGCTCAAATAATGAGATGAGACAAAAATAAACCAATAATCTTCTTATCATCGAAATTAAAAATGATTTATGTAACTATGTTTGAATAAAAACAAACTGCATAAAAAATCCTTCTTCGATTTTTCTTAATATTATAAAAACATAATAGATATCTTAGGCACGTACTAATCAATATCTCTTCAGTTCTATTAATTGGATCGTCAGTTAGCTTTCTATAAGTACATCCTCTTTCTCTCCCTATATATATATATATATAGACACGACTTCAAACGATATGTATCTCATACTCGTTTGACGTCTAACACAAATCCCATTTTTATGTAAACAAATTGTAACAATGACGTCTATAACATTACCGCGCCGTATTCAGAATATATATTTCATGCGTAAACATTCGAATACAACTGATGATGTTCAATCAAAATATAAAATCGTTGGTAGTTATTCATCGGATAATCATGGACATTTTTTTCGACAAATAACAACAAATGAAAATAGAAAAACTGCTCGAGCTTCATCATGTAATGAAGAAAAAACGAAATTATCATCGAAACGTTCCGATGTTGATAATAATAACAACGGTCGTTTAAAACATTTATGTACACGTTTTAAACGCCGTTTTAGTCTTTCAAAAGAATATCGGACAGACAGCGAAGATAAAGTTGGACGTGTATCAACATGCTTTCTTAATTATAAATCATTTTCATCGTCAACAGATGATTTAAGTAGTGGATTTGAATGGCCAGATTTTGAAAAAATCTATGATTCAATCCCGACCTGTCTTACAAAAGATTTGCCTGGCATGGATAACTCACCAATAGACGATGAACAATGGGATGATAGTGATACGAAA
This sequence comes from Rotaria magnacalcarata, assembly GCA_900239745.1. NCBI lineage: Eukaryota > Metazoa > Rotifera > Eurotatoria > Philodinida > Philodinidae > Rotaria > Rotaria magnacalcarata. Next base: position 50,334 of record OENM01000761.1, read on the forward strand.
ATCACCTCAAACTCACTTATCAATGACACAGCCGAACAATTAAATTTATTTAAAAATTGTCAACGAGGAGCACATTTACGACGAAATGCGATTTGTCACAAACTTGATAAAAGTCAATATAGTTCACAATTGGAAACATTTTCACAACAATTAAGGATTGAAAAATTAGTAAGAACATGGACTTAGCGAACTATTTGTTTTTTTCGTCTATGTTTATACATACATATGTAATACATATATAAATATATCGAATAAACTTTGAAGATAAAAACAAACCAATTGACTTGATACTAATTAATAATGACGAGATTATCTTTAACAGCTGTCTAGTCAAATTAATTTCTATTTTTAATTAAGCATTGCACTATACGTCGTTTTTCATGACGATTGAAAATATTATTCGTCAAGAGATTGCAAAACAAAAGATATGTAGTGTATCGAAAGATTGACATGAGAGCGATATCTTCGGTCACTTCAGCACACATACTACTCGACTTCGACCAAGAGTAGTAGAAAAAAAGATTTTCCTGGAAAAATATTCCGTATACTTTATTGGATGTTTGTTTTAATCTTGAACTTATTTTTATTACTACATTTTCACCAATTTACGTCTGAATTCTCTGTGAGCTGATATGTGTTTGGAATCATTTTTATTCAATATCAGTTAGGAGTTTATTTGATAAATTCATCGAATGAGTATCAAAACTAGGTAATGGTTTCTTTCGATGACGATGAATTTTAGTAGATGCTATAATAAGAATGTAATGTCTCGACAAAGTTCGAGAAACTAAGCATCAACATTAAATAATCATCTTCTAGAAGCACACTCAACGACACGACAAATTCATATCTTTGATGTTGCCGACAGGAAAGAATGCTAGTATAAATAGAAAAACGTTGTATTAATTAATGACTAAAAGATATGCAGTAGTTTCAATGAAATAAAACGTAACTAACTATCAGGTTTCGTAGCACACCCTTAAAATATAGGACGTGATGTCTGCGTAATATGTGAATTACACGTGATTCACATGTTACGTAGACATCACGTCCTATATTTTAAGGGTCTGTTACGAAACATGTTAACTATTTTATTGTGATTAAGTCTTTTACAGAAAACTTTAAGTTAAAGAATATTTCCTACGTTTAAGTCATATCAGCAGAAGATTTAATTTTTTCTAATGATTCTATGGAACTTCGTTTAACTAAATAAATAATATCTCGTTTTTGTATTTTCACAAATAAATGCAGGTTATTATTTCCACTGGATTTTCTCTTGCATTGTTCGCTGGATTTTGTAATCTTTTCAATATTGAAAATTAATGACCAAAAACAAATGCTCGAATTATCCTAAAGAAAATTGGATAATCTTTTAATATTGAGAGTCAACAATGCATATTTCTTTAATGAACTGATATTACAAAATATGTGCATGAAACGATCGTGTTATATTTCCCCTCATCTATAAATTACTATGAATTGCTTAGCTCAAAAGATGTTTTGTGAGGCATTCGAACATTTTTTCTATGAGATAGATTTATTATTTATTGTTAAAACCTAAGTTGAGATGATCTGAGTGTGCTGTAATTAAATGTGGCTTAACAAGAACATGTTTGCTAGTCTTACACGAGAGTTATGAGAGTCTAGTATTTTTCTATTAGTTCTGCTCGGAGATATAGATATATTTGCGCATTATATGATAGATAAGAAAAATAAACAATCTCCATTATGATATCGATGTTTGAGAAGAGTTTTCATCCTATAAGCATATTCAAAAAACAAAAATAAAAAGTGACTCATCGAAAATGATACCATCTTTATGAATTGTTTTCGTATTCAGAACAGATACTAAGGAGATTTTGTTAAGCTTTCAGCTAAAAATAAAACATGGTTAAAACAATTGTGTCTGGTGGTCAAAAAAGTAGTCTATCATTTTACGGTGGTTCACTGTGTGCTTGTGTGATTATAATTGCGAGTTTTATTATACAAACACGTGATAGTCCACCATTAAATGAGTACCTATCGAAAAATATTTCCTCAAAAAAAACCATATGAAACATTTCAAGAATTTTATCCTTACTATTTGAATGAACACAAAAAAGAAGCGACTCGCCAATTTCATTATATTGGTACAACACTTTCTCTTGTTTACTTTTTGACAAAACCGATTCTTTCAATACCAATGCTAGCCGGTGGTTTAGCTGCTTATTCAATAATACCATTTGCTCGCCATTTATCAACCGGTCTTGTTGAAGTAATTTTATTTCTAACAATTTATCTTACTGGTGGCAAACTTCTTACGAATTCCCTAATCAAAACATGCATTCCACTTCTAATAGGCTATGGTTTCTCTTGGGTTGGCCATTTTGCTTTTGAACTAAATAAACCAGCTTCGTTTATTTATCCAACTTATAGTTTCTTTGGCGATGTTCGTATGATGTACGATGCCATGAAAGGATGTAATTTTTCTTTTTGATTTAATAAAAGGTATGATTTCCATTTGATTCGTAAGCATGTATTTTTCCAATGAGAAAAAAAACAAACAGCTACAATCAGAAAAAAAAACTGCGACTAAATGTATGAAATATGAAAAACTAAAAATGACAAAAGGCATGATACAAAACCTACACACATATACAGTATTGAAGGGAAAAGTTTTCTTAGCGCATGTGTTTTTTATCTTCTCGTTTGACGACTTGCTCTTTGAGATCAAGTTCTTCAAAATCAGATTTCAACCAATCGAGCATATCCGAAAAAATGACAACACCATTGGAGGACGGATCCGATACACCTGGTAATGGTCGTTGACAACTGAGAATTTCAGCATCTTCCTCGTCATTTGCTAGGCTATTTTCACTTGAAAACAAATCTGCATCATATTCAAGACAGTTCGATGCATATTGTTGTTGATGAATTTTATAATGATTTTTCATACGATACGCCGATGGAATATATTGTTTGCAAATAGGACAAATGCGTCTCTTTAATTCTTTTCTTACACTTGCACAACAATAATCAAATGGTAATATATCATTTTGTGTATGTTGCATAACAACACCATGAAATTGTATACGCTGAATTAATGAACCATAGAAAACGCCTTTTTGATAATCGCGTTCAGCCATTGCAATACCACGTGGCGTACGTTCGAATGGAATTGGTGCCGGAAGAAAACGATGAGGAAAAATTTGAATATAATTTGAACGCCAGGGACCACAGCATGAAATTGAATTACAACGAATTATTTGAATTGTATATTGTGTTTGAAGAACATGTGTGGCAGACCAATACCTAAATAAATTCCAGGACTATTTCATGTAAATTTCAATTGAAATACTTACTCATCAATATCATATTTTGATAGATCACGTAGTAAGTCACCATCAGCTGTGAAACGTGGAGCACGAACTCGATCCTGATAATATTCATCGGTCTGTCGAATACGACGTTCAATTGCTTCTTCAGCTTCTTCTTCTTCGCATACACTAAAATATTGATAATAGAAAAAAATAAATAAAAATTTCACGAATAACTTCAATCGTACCGATCTAAAAGATTATTCACAATAAGGTTAACATCAATTGACCGTAATTCTTCTTGAGTTGATGCAGGTGGATCAATATATTCAGCTACAACAGGATATTCATCGATAACAGATCCACACCAAACTTCAGCTAAAACTTCTCCAGCTTTTTTGAAATTAATTCGTTCTAATTCAGGATTAACAGTGACACCAGAATCATTTAAATGTGTACCGAAATGATCATGAGGTAGAATAAGACCAGCTAAATCATGAGAGAGTGGTGCCATACGACGTTCAACAACATTATAAGCTGATTGACCTGGTGCATGCGTAAGAACAAATAAAGCGTCTAAATTATATTTTCGAAATTTTCTTATAGCAGCCACGAGTGTTTTAGGAAAGCGTGGGTTTTCATCTGGACCACCATCGACTGTAATAATAACAATTGGTTTAACTTGTCCTGTATAATCACGAGCTGATTTGTCGAATTCTTTAAGTCCAACAAGACGATCGAAATCACATGTATGGCTGTTAGCATCACTGCGATCATGTTTAGCCGAACGAATTGCAATATAAGTTGGACCCGAATAGCCAACATCATTATTATCATTCATCATACAAGCAGCATAAACACTGAAAAAGAAACGATTTGTGATCATCATTTTTTTCTTTCTTTCTAGAAGAGTCTAAAATAGTTACCTTGGCGTAAGTTGATGACGAGGTGCAACAGTCCAATCGTGATCGGGTAAACGAACACGATAATCCAAATGCATAAGCATGGGTGCTTGAATTTTTGCAGCAGGTAAACCAATGGGTACTTTACATTTATCATCTTGCGATAAGAAGAAAACAACTTCGTTACCAAAAATACCAGCTAAATCTTTAATATAACGAATTGTTGCTGTTGCAAAATGACCATCTGAAAACAAAAAGTAAGCTTTGATTGGATTTTTTAATTAAACAAGTGCGACTAACCTTCATGTTTGCTATGTTCATCATTTTGAGCCTTTCGAAGACGTACAGGAACTGTTCGGACATGTTTTTTGCCATCAATTGAATTTGAACGATGTGGTAATAAACTATACAATAGAAAGATAAACATTCAATATTTATTGAATATTAAGAAGAAAAGCACTTACCGATAGTAAAGTGTTGATCGTTTAATATCATAACCACGTTCTTTTATTTTTTCACGTAGATCATCCAGTGTTAAACAAGGACGTATTGTTTGTGAGCGACGATTATCATCAGCAGCGCCACCCACTTTGGCAATTTCTTCAATAATTTGTAATAAATCTGGACATTCTTCTTCGATTGGCGGTCGTCCGATAACAGGTCGATAGATTTTATTTAATTCCAAAGCTAATTCTGGATTTTTTTCGCATAAAGCTTCAATTTTTCGCTGAAATAAAAACCAATGATTAGAATATTTATGTTCACATGTTTATTTTATTTACTTTTTTAATTTCACGATAACGCTTCTTTGCTGCTTGTTCAGCTTTGAGACGTTTTAAATCATTTGATTTTTTCTTTTGTTCAACTAAAAGTTTTTTCAATTGTTTTTCTTGTTCAGCCGTTGCCATACCCATATTTTTAACTTGAACCAATTGTATAATACGCTCATTGATTTCGTGAAGTTCTTTGGAAACTTTTTCTTGTGCTGGTGCTTTAGTATTTTTAGCAAGAATTTCAGCTGCTGTACGAATTTTTTCAGGTCCTTTTGGTGCTGGTGACGCAGGATCAAAATCTGGATCCGATGATTCATCTCGTTTTCGACGACGTTTTGTAACACGACCACCATTTTCAAATTCAATTGTTGATTCAGTTTTCTTTTTACGTCCTCGGGTTTTCTTTACTGGTTCTTTTTCTTCACTATTATCATTCACATTTTCTTCTTCTACATCCATAGTAGATGTGCCATTTGCTTTAATTTTTTCAAGGTATTTGTCAAGTTTTTCTTGAACTTTTTTTTCATCAGTTTTCGCTGAATTCCATTCGGCTTGAGCTTCGGCGTGTGATATCTGAAACAAGGATGAGAGAAACAGTCGTTCATTGATTGACTTATTCTATCTTACTTTTCGTGGCTTTTCAGCATGTGCTTTCATATAAGCATCGACAAAACTACGGTACAACGAGTAGCGAGCAGTTGGTTTACGTGCTGGCATAATGTGTCTATGTACGTCTCAAGTTAGTAAACGTACTAATGAACACGAGAAATAAGATTGTTCAGCTATGAAAAAGAGAAAAAAAGGACGTCTCGAATTAGTTGTGACCTCTTCATGACCTCCTCCTACTCTCGACAATCTATGCATGTTCCGACGTCTGCGATTATTTTTAACCAACCGAATATCGACGCATGTGTGTATAGGACATACATTTTTTCTCTGTTTCTTATGAGCGAGGGCAAATGAGAAATGGTGAACGATTGACCGACGTCCAGAGCAACATTATATGAATAATAAAAAATCATTCTCAGCATTGAACCTCACTCGTCCTTTACGGATGATTTTATTGTGTTGCTTGAATTTATTCTGTACGCTTTTGTTTTTAAAATAACAATATCGAACACAAAAAATAAAAAGATAAATAAAAGCAAAAATGTTTTAAGATGTGCCTTGAGCTTTATAGTCCAATTTCGATTCGAGTTTTTTGCTTTCGGCAACTTTGCGCACAGCTTTTGAGAAATCATCTTCTTGAACATAATCTCGTTCGACACGGATTGCAAACATACCGGCTTCCGTACAAACATTTCGCATATCAGCACCGTTAAAACCATCGCTTAATTTAACAATAGCTTCATAATCTAGAGAGAAACACAATTGTTTCCATAAATAATGAGAAGAAAAATTCTTTACCAATATCGCCTCGTTTTGCTATTGGTGCTGCATGAATTTTTAGAATATCGAGACGAGCTTGTTCATTAGGTAGAGGAATTTCTAAATCGAAAAAAGAACTCATCAATTTATTTCAACAAATTGCTGGCTTATTTTTCATACCGATTTTTCTATCAAGTCGACCTGGTCTCATCAATGCCGGATCAAGTGTATCAGGACGATTTGTTGCCATAATTATTTTAACTTTTCCTAATGTATCAAATCCATCCATTTGATTGAGAAGCTAGAAATACATCGCCATGCAATTTGTTTTTTGACAAAAAAAAAACGAAGGTCAAAATGCATACTTCCATCAGAGTTCGTTGAATTTCTCTATCAGCAGATGTACCCTCTGAAAATCGACGTCCACCTAAATATTAATAATATAAATATTTTATATAAGAAATTTTATTTTTCCTTTACCGATTGCATCAATTTCATCCATGAAAATAATGCATGGTTGATGATCTCGAGCATATGCAAACATTTCACGAATCATTCGAGCACTTTCTCCAATATATTTATCGACAATAGCACTGGAAACAACTTTTAAAAAATTACAATCAAGTTGACTAGCTACTGCTCGTGCTAATAAAGTTTTTCCTGTGCCTAAAAATTTTCAAGAAATCTTACATACAGATAAATATAATAAAATTCTATTTAACCTGGTGGGCCAAATAGAAGACAACCCTTTGGTGGTGTTATACCAACACGTTGAAATAATTCTGGATTTGTTAATGGTAATTCTACGACCTGTGAAATCAATTAGTTCTTTTTAGAATAATTTCAAATGTTGTTTTAAATTTTTACTTCTCGTAATTCACGAATTTGCTCACTTAAGCCACCAACTTCACTGAATGAAACATCTCCTGGATCTTCATGCGACATATTGTAAACTAATGGATCAACTTCTCGAGGTAAATACCTGAAAAAAAGAAAGCAAATAAGTATATTCGATAGAAGAAAAAAAATCTTAAATTATCATTACCGCATTACAGTCAAGGTTGTCATATCGAGAGCAACACGAGTGCCTGGACGTAATTTAGTCTTATCTAATTGACGACGACAACCAACAACATATCGGGGACCGTTTGTTGCTTTGACAATAACTAAAAAGTAAACATAATAGTATATTTTTAAAATTTATTTATTCATTGTAGAATAAGCTTACATTTATCTTCAGTTAATTGTTTTAAAACTTCTCCAACGATCTAAAACTAAAACGTTAGACAATTTTTAATGGATAGTTCCTATTTACTTGTCCGACACTTTGTAATGCTTTTAAATCATTTTCACTTTTATCATATTCTTTTGTTAATGAACGAAGATCTTCACGCACTAGAAAAATGAATAAAAATTCGAAGTGTTTTTTTTCTCGTTAATTTTTTCCATACTCTGTTTTAAACGAGCTTCAATTTCTTTATGTTCCATAATTTTCTTACGAAAATCTTCTAATGCCTTTTCACGTGGATTTACTGTTGCAACAGCTGGATTTGTTATTGTTGTTACCATTTTAAATTCAATTTAACACTATTTGAATATTCAATTCAACAATGAAAGTAGTGAGAAATAAATAACCAAATGAAGAACGAATGACTCAAGTAGTTTACTCTGTAAGCCAATTCATGAACCCGACATTTGTACTTAAGAGAGGTCGCACTAGGACGAGAAAATATTTCATTACTGTTTATTTACAATCGGCACATGTTATCATATGATTTTTATGCATATATGGAACAACGATCGCTCATCCTACGGATTCGGCGACCCTTTTCTGAAAGCATGTTTTCTCATCAATACAAAGAGCAGAAAAATCCAGTTGATTGTCAATAAGATAATTGGTTTAGTTGATTTGCAACTTTTAAAGATAGTCGCCAGTGGGATTTCTGTTGCGTGATGTCAGCTTTTTCTAATTCTATAAAAACGACTCCCTTTATTTTGCTATTACTGACCATCTAAAGTGCTATGTGAAACAAAAACGTTTCAGTATTTAAAATTTTCGACCGTATTATAACAGATATTTGTGCTAACGCGGACCTTCTAAATACACAGCGCCATTCGATCTGGATTTCTCTTACTTTTACTTGCTTTCGGAAAAAGAAATGTATAAATCTTTACTATAAGTGGCATTGGGGTTTCCGTTCATTTCACATATCACTATATGGGTGAAACCATGGAGAACCATCCACTTTTTGGGAAAAGTTTTTTTTTTCGATTTTTTTTGGTCGAAACTTCCGGCATCCTGTAGAAAACGGTTTTGATGAAAACAATATGACTCTGCTAGCGGAAAATATCGAGTTCTGTTTGATTTTTTCGAAACGACTATGGTATATTGTCCCGCAAAGGAAAAACGTCAGGAAAACACCTGAAAATTTTCTAGAATATCTTTTTCACAATTTTTTCATGATAAAAAATATAAAACCTGTTTAGAAACACTTTAAATGGAAAAAAATTAGACCATCCCTATTAAAAGTCTTGAGTTTTGAGTCATTTCTTCTGAAAATGACGATAACTGTCGTTTTGTCATGCTGAGTGACACTAATTTGAAGGATTTTTGTTCCTTTCTCAAAGAAACGATCTTGATCACACTTTGCTCTTAGGACGAGGTCGAACTAGTGACTTCGCCCGCGTAACTCGAGAGAAAAGGTATCAGAACGTCTCACAGGAGTGAGACCGCAGAATCAAAAGGGACAACATACTACCGGATGATAAATTTCGATCTGGTTGTAAGGACATCTTTAAACGTAAAGTCTTACGTACGAATATATCGCGACTCCGGGCAAATAAGATTATGAGATCAGGGGCCGCGCGACCAGCGGGATGAGGAGGGGTGTACACCCCTCAATAATTAAAATTTTTGATTTTTCTCAAGCGAAAAGAGCAGCTTTTTCTGCATTTTACGTTTTTACTGCAAGATTTCGCTGTAAATACGCCTTTACACCCCNNNCCCCCCCCAATCTTCGCTAGACCCCCCTAATATTTGGTCCTTCGCGCGGCCCCTGTATGAGATAAATCATCTGATATTGGAAAGGGTCGATTACCAGCTAGTACTTTTTTCTGATTTCTTTACAAAAGTGTATCCCAATGCCCAAACGAAAGTATTGTGAACATCCGACAAAGCATGCAAACTCTGGCCGTGTACCCAAAGGAGTAGTGCATATATCGCCACATCTATCGATGATGTTGATTTCTCGATTAGAGTCCTGCAAGGATATGAATTTCGGTACCCTACCCTAAGGTTTTTTCTATACTCTAGCTCTACCCTACCCTACGAGGGTCGTACCCTACCCCACCCGATCATAGGGTAGGGTAGGGTAGGGCTGCAGGTATCCAGG